>JAUZSZ010000139.1:7033991-7045787 GCA_034780575.1 Labeobarbus marequensis
CGTATGCATCACACACACACATACATGGTTTTCTTTCACAGCTCCTGCCTTCTTTATTGGATCCTATTGATTTTCCTTCAGCTCCAAGATGATTAACGACCGTGGGAGAAAACAAACTATTTGTAGTTTCACCAAGTATTTGTTCGAAAAAAGGGCTTGGCTGTGTTATGAGTGATAGCTTTGTAGTCAAACGGGATATTTATCGTCAAATACTGTTTGATTTTTGTTTCATTTGTTCATGGAATGCTAAACTGCTTTTCTTTGACATGAGATTCTCTCCTGAGGCGGTTTTTGTGTTGGCTGACAGTTACGCTTATTGATTTTTACTGTGTTTATAATGTAGTATTGTTTCAGGTTGTAGTGACGAAACGAGTTAATGTAGCTTGTCACTAAAGCAAAGTTTGACTTGGCAGCATTGAAGTTTAATGCGTGTGTGTTCTGTAGGCACAGTGCCATCTGAGAACCACCAAGAACATGCTAGCAGCTGCAAATCAACATGTTAAAATAAGCCAGAAGATTAACAATATATTAAAACCACCCAAAAAACCTTTACCAACCACATAACATGTTAAAACCATCAAGAACACTAGCAGCTGCAAATCAGCATGTTAAAATAAGCCAGAAGATGCTAGCAGTTGCTTAACAAACACATTAAAACCACCCAGAAAACCTTTCACAACCACTTAACAGTGCGCTAAAGCCATCAAGAACACGCTAGCAGATGCAAATCAACATGTTAAAATAAGCCAGAAGACGCTGGCAGCTGCTTAACAAACACGTTAAAACCACCCAGAAAACCTTTAGCAACCGCACAACATTGCATTAAAACCAAGAACATGCTAGCAGATGCAAAACAGCGCACTAAAATAGCACTTTTGCACTTAACACGTTAAACCCATCTGGAAAACCTTTAGCAACCACTTAGCAATGTGCTAAAACCATCTAGAAGATAGAGTTTTGCTGTGTGTTAACAAAATGTTGAAATGTTGTTTTAGGTCTCTGTTTGCTTAACAGACACGGTCAACATGCTGCAGATGTCTTTGAGAACTCAAACCAATATTTTCAAATGTAAGTCATAGTTCAGGATGACAGCAGCTTGAATCTTTACATGCAGTCCCAAGCTCTCCAAAGCGCTATTATTCCCTGACGAATGACCGAGTGGGCCTGGCAGCTAGCAAAGAAAACAAAGAAAGGTCCTGCTTCTCAGAGCTATCAAACGACTCTTTATAGTCCATCAACATGATGACAAATCTAAGTAATGGCGTCTGAGAGGGCCTCACAAAGACTCATTGTGGTCTTCATGTTGGAACTGTAAACTGGCGAGTGTACGTGTGAACTCTTGCACCCACATCAGAGAACAGACTCCTTCTGCTTGTTCTTACTGAGTTGCTCTGAATGGGTGCATTTAATGTTTGAAGAAACAAATATTTCGAAGAAATGGAAGGGCTTTTTGTTCGTAGGCCACCTGCTGTTAACCCCTGTGTTTTGTTTCCCAGCAGTGTCAGCGTACCTCTTTTGTTGCAGTTTGAAAGTTGTTTCTCTCAGTTGACAACCAGTATACAATTTAATTTGTCTTCTGATTGGCCCAAAAATATTTATTAGAAGATCTGAGAGACTATTTGTTGAGTTTGTTTTGAAAGCAAACAACCTCAAAGTTCCAGCACCCAGTTAGCTTATCTGTTTTTCGTAAACAAATTATTGATGTTAGTCACAACAAACTGAATCTTGTAGTTAGCACAAAGAGGGATACAGAATATCGTAATTATTTAGCAAAAAAATATCAGCTACCTACATTTAAAGGACCTTGTTATTTTTCTGGATATTCAGCTATTTTCTTTGTTTATATTGTCTTTTTATAAAATGTGAGCGCTGTCTTTTTTCCTTGTTTAGTATAAGGCATAGTCACCAGAAACTACAACTTCTTTCTAACATAAAGAAGAATAGAAATTATTGGATGTTTCAGCGTACGAAGATCCGTTTAAGTAATGTGGGCTAGGTACATTTAAGAGGTCAAACAACCTTAAAGTTTTTCGTAAACACATTGATGTTACTCATAACAAACTGAATCTAGCACAAAGAGGGATACAAAATATCGTAATTTTCAACGTAAAAATATCAGCTTTCTACATTTAAATCTGATTATGAAGTTTTTTTTCCTAGTTCATTTCCATAATTTTTAACGATGATAAAATAGCGTTAATAAGGCGTAGTCACCAACAACAAGTTCTTTCTAACATAGAGAAGAATAGAAAATATTGGATGTTTCAGTGTACGAAGATCCATTTTAAGTAACATGTCGGCTAGGTATATTTAAAAGGTGACTCCACTCCAAAATGAGAATTTTGTCATTAATCACTTTGCTTTGTTCGTCTAAGGAACACAAATTAAGATATTTTTGATGCATTCTGACAGCTCTGACCCTCCCATAGACAGCAATGTAATTAACACGATCAATGTCCAGAAATGTGGCAAGGAGATCGGTAAAATAATCCATGTGACATCAGGGGTTCGACCGTAACTTTACAAAGCTACAAGAATACTGTTTTTACAGAAAGAAAAAAAAAAAGACTTTATTCAACAATTCGTCTCCTTCGCGTCACCGTAGCGCCATTTTGGAGAGTATCCACTGCACGCAAAACGCGTACGCTGTTTTGTCAGCTGCACCACATGGATACGCTGTTTTTGTTCAAATCAAAGCGTAAATAAACATAGAAAACGTATCCATGTGGTGCGGCTGACACAAAACAGCATACGCGTTTTGCGTGCAGTGGATACTCTCCAAAATGGTGCTACGGTGACGTGAAGGAGACGAATTTTTGAATAAAGTCGTTATTTATTTTTTTCTTTCTGTACAAAAAGTATTCTTGTAGCTCTGTAAAATTATGGTTGAACCCCTGATGTCACATGGATTATTTTAGTGATCTCCTTGCTACATTTCTGGATGTTGATAGTCTTAATTACATTGCTGTCTATAGGAGGGTCAGAGAGCTGACAGAATACAAGACAGACAAAGCTTTTACGGGTTTGGAACGACATGGGGGTAAGTGATTGACAATTTCCTTTTTTGGGATGGAGTAACCCTTTTTGAGTATTTTTCCTAACATATCGCTAACTTTGAAATACTTGGATGAAGATTGAAGAAAGCTTAGTTCGTTATTGTTTTTTTTTTAATCATCACATCTTAAGCATAGTAAACACTGAGATATAAATGCTGTTGCCCAAAAAACAACCTAGCAACCCATGTCTTGAATTTCAGGACTAAATATCCAGAAGATGGTGGGAATGTTTGGAAAATAGGAAAAACTGTTTAGTGATGCTAGTGGTAGCTCAAAAATGCCGCACTTAACACGTGTAACATGCTAATGTTTGGTCCTTTGGTAAATTATACCTATTGTCTTCACTCTTAGGATAACATCAGACCTGGAGTGACATTATCTCACATCTGTGTCTGCGGATCCACCCGATTAAAACAGCTGAACCATTGCCCGCCGATCTTATCTATCCAAACATGGCACATTTCACCTCAGCTTTCTCTCTTTCTCAGAGGTTATCGGCTCTGCATGTAAGCAATGATAGAGCCCAGGTGTTCATGCAGCTTGTGTGTGTGTGTGTGTGTGTGTGTGTGTGTGTGTGTTTGTTTGCGCCGGCGGTGTCTGTTACCGTCTCTCTGGACGGTGCTGAAACGATGCCGCTGGCACGCTCTATGCTTCTGGCTCTTGACTAGAGCCTAGAATCCTCTTAGAGAGAGGGAGAGCGAGAGACACAGACAGAGATTCCCACTGTTAGCAAACAGAATGGCTTGCTTAATTGTGCTCGTAGATGCCACTGGTGGACGCAAGGCCAACGTGTAATTAATAAGCTAACACTCGCACGCCAAGAACAATAGCACAAAGACAGTGTTCATCTTTGCTAGCTAAAAGACACGTAGGGTTAAAAATACAGTTAAGGCTTGTTCACATCAAGAATGTTAACTATAATAACATCCACACCAACTCAAGTTCTGTTTAGTATAAATGCACTGCAGGTGGATTCTGATTGGCTGTCAGTGTTTTTGTTCATCAGGTGGAAAAAAGTTAAATTGAATTCATCCTGCACCATTTGTTTCATAGACGAGCGATGAGTGCTAAATGGGCGATATTAAAAGTTAAGATTTTTGATTCTAAGTGTTCAATTTAATTTATACTGTTTCTTTGAAATACGTGAATGCTCTTCAAATTGTATGACTTGTCATGTCCTACTACTTTTCTTAGTGATGCAAACTTAGTTTTAAGTAAAAATGATCAACATAACTTCAAGGTTGTGAGTTTTGCACAAATTTTGCATTTTCTTCAGATAACATGTAACCAAAAATCTTTTTTCCTTCTTTTAATTCACAGGGGTTGCACCAATATTAAAATTCTGGCCGATAATTATTTTCATATTATGAGTGATAAATGGATGATATTAAAAGTTTAGATTTTTGACTCTGTTAAACTGAATTTGTCCCGTTTCTTCAAAATGCGTGAATGATTCCAGAACTTGTGACTTTTTGGTGAACAATGTCTTGTTTCTTTTCTTAGTGATCAAACTTACGATTTTTACGTAAAAACGATCAACATAACTTCAATGTTGCAAGTTTTGTACGAATTTTGCAGCTTTCTTCAGGTAATGTTTAGCCAAAAATCTAGATTGGTTTTCTGTTTATCTCTTTTAACCCACTTGAGGGTTGCGCCGATATTGAAGTTCTGGCCAATAATTATTTTCAAGCTATAAATGATAAATGGACAATACTAAAAGTTATGATTTTTTTTTAATCTAAGGGTGTGTTCACACTTGTCATGTTTGGTTTGATTAAAACGAACTCTGGTGCGATTGCTCTGTTAGTGCGGTTCGTTTGAGTAAATGTGAACGCTGCCATCTGAACCCTGGTGTGCACCAAACAAGCGGACCGAGACCGCTAAAAAGATGGGTCTCGGTCCGCTTCCAAACGAACTCTGGTGCGGTTTGAATAAAATATGAACGCAACACTGACCAAATACTTCTAAATTAACCAAAAACAGGAAGTAATGACAAGATGTGACGCTATGTGACATGATTTGACGACATGGAACGAGTGGTGTAACCAAAGACCAGGACCAAATGTATCATTTTCCTTTTTGGTCCGGACCAAATGAACTAAACGAACCGAACTACAGGTGTGAACACACCCTAAGTGTTTAATTGAATTTGTCCTGTTTCTTTGAAATACGTGAATGATTCTTCAAATTATGTGACTGGTCATGAACAATGTCCTGCTACTTTTCTTAGTGGTCAAACTTACCATTTTTATGTAAAAACAATCAGTTTATAATCAAGATTGCGAGTTCAGTGCGAGTTTTGCCACTTTCTTTAGACAACATGTAACCAAAAATCTATCTCTCTTATCTCACAGGAGTTGCACCAATTTTAAAGTTCTGTTCAATAATGAGCGATAAATGAACAGTAATAAAATTAATAAAAATAATAAACTAAAATCTATTATAAACTAAAAAAGTGCAACACAACTCAACTAATATCGACAAATACAATAAATTTAAAAATCACGTTCAGATTTAACCGATATAGTAGACATATCCATCCCTTCATAAAAGTGATCATTTTAAATATTCAGAATTTGTTTTCCCTTTCCCTTGTCATCTGGAACTTGTTATCTGATATTGTTGCAAAACCTTTTCAGATTATTTGGTGTGATAAAAATATTCCTGGATGAGACTTTGCTTATGATTTGCTTTGGCTTCACTGGGTTGCTAATGAACACAGAGCACAAACTCACACATTTGGTCATAATTTCCCAGTTCTGGATGTTTGTCACCGGTTTTGCAGAGCCGGAGGTCTCCAGAGAGTCGTTGGCTGTGGAGTGTCCCTGTAGTTGCATTTATACGTCAAAGGCGGATGTGGCTTCCCCCTTTAGGGAACAGGCTGTACCAGTAATACTAACTAGCTGAATGCAGTAGTTCATCTCGCCAACCACGCAAGATGGTCATGATGGGGACTTCCTGTTTTGTATTAAGCGTAACGTAACCTGCAAAAAATGAAAAAGAATTAATGCTAAGGATGTTTAGAGATGAATAAAAACTGCAGTCAATTAATAGACCTTTTTTTTTTTCATTTTTAGCAATTTGTCTCCAAAAATGTCAGAAAAATACACTTGTATCAGAAGCACAAGCTGACAGTTTGGTTTTGGTTCCTTGTTTTGGATTCACTTTGACAATCAGTGGCAATTCATTGTTGTCGACCCGTGTGTGTGGGGTCCCTGAGGACAGATGCACGTGCCGAGAGATGGGCGAGTATGAAATGTGCGCTTTCTGAAACTGAAGCATCAGGATCGTAACAGGTGAACGGACTGGTATTGAGGTTCATCCATTGCGTTTGATGCTTTTGTGCTGTCATGAAGCAATGATGAGAGAGCACACGCCTTTTTTTTTTTGGTCTCCATTAGTGTGTAACTGCTTGTCTGTCAGTAACATTGTTGGCATCTTCAGCTCTTGTGTAAAAAACAGAGAGAGATAAATACGGTTTTCATTACAATTAAGAAAAATACGGCAATTTTTCTTAATTGTAATGAAAACCGTATTTCTCTCTCTCTCTGTTTTTTAGAAATTCACCTTTATATTAACATTAATCATCTATAATCAATCCAGATTTAAAAGTGAGCGTGTGTGAGTCACATCCATTTTAAAGCTTCAGCAAAACCCTTCCAGCTTGGCAGAAAGACTGAGCGACCTCAAATCGCCTGGAACAGAAATTTTATATACACACACACACACACACACACACACACACACACACACACTAGAGCACTGTACTCTTACACTCCTCCATACTAGCCATAGAAGTGCCCTCAGTGTGTGCTTCCTGGCATGAGAGAGACAAACACAGGCTGCTCTGAGGGAAATGTCTCACTGAAGCGCAACAGAGAGGGAGAAAGACAGCTCTCCTGAGTGCTTTTCCTCTCTCACTCCTCGATTTCTTGCTGTTTTCTCATTGAAAGACACATTCATTGTCTGCTTGATGACTGTTGTTTGTCTTGCAGGGTCTCACACTATTTAGCTTGGAGGAGAGTGTAACGGAAAACGCCCATCTGTGTGTGCGTTTATGAGATTGTGTTTACAAGGGTGTATGTTGTGCCTGTGTCAAACACAGCTGTTTTTTCCACTCTACGTAGCGCCACATGTGGATTTGAAATCGATCCCTCTCTCTTCCTCTCAGCTAATCGTCGTTTTTGCATGTGAAAGTAGGAAGGAAGTTCAATAAAGTTCATGAAGAAAACACGCAGCAACTGATGTGTCTGACTTGATATATGGACGTTATCAGCCAATCAACAAACAAACGTACAATAGTATAATTTTCCAAAACTAATTAACTTTAGTAGCGCCGAAGAGATTGTGGGTGATATTACCCTAAAATACACAAACTTCTGCACTCTTCAAAAATCAATTGGATTCCAAGCAAGTTTCTTCAACAGAAAAGGTCCCAACTAACTGGATTGTTCACAAATGTATGCATACTTAATTTCTTCATTCTTCACACTCCCAGCACACATTCCCTCAAAAAACATTGTAAACGTGTCCACTTTGATAGTGCTTAAGGGACTATGGGTAATATTAGCCTAAAGTACACAAACTTATTCACGCTTCAAAAATGCATCGGATTCCTGGCATGGTATTTTAACAGAAGAACATTGCAAACTTTCGTAGTGTTAAATGGATTGTGGGTAATATTAGCCTAAAGTCTTCACTTAAACACATTTAAAAAATCCATATGATTCATGGCATGTTTCTTGAACAGGTCACTCTAAAAATTTCGCAAAATAGTCCGCTTTAGTAGTACTGAAGGGATAGTGGGTAATGTTAGCCTAAAGTCTATAAACTTTTACCCACTTTATAAATCCATACGATTCTTGGTATGTTTCTTGAACAGGTCACTCTAAAAACTTTGCAAAGTATTTGCAATTGTTGGTAATATTAGCCTAACATATAGAAACGCACGATTCAAAAATCCATATGATTCACTCTGAAAATGTTGCAAACTAGTCCACTTTCATGGGTTGAGGTTAATATTAGTGCTAAGGTACACAAATGTATGCACACTTCAAAAATTAGAAATAGTATGCCATGGAGTGAGTTTAAAATACTGTTTTGCGACGACAAATTTTCCAATATTGCGTACTATTTAGTATGGATATCCTGCAAGTTTGTAATCCGGTTAAGATGGTGTCAGTACAGGTGATGTCATGGCATCCCATAATGCATTTCATGGCCCTCTCCTCTCGTCTAATCTCATCTTTTCTTGTATCATCTCATCTTTGAAGAAAAAAATCAATAGAAAACCATCACAGCCAGTCTGCTCTTAAGTAACACAAGGGATTGTGGGTAACATGAGCCTGGAAATGCATGCATGGGTGCATGCTTTAAAAATCCAGAGGAAGTATTATACCATCCAACTCTGTGATACTTTTTCCCAATGTAGTGTGATTTGGGATCAGTATTGCATAATATTTAGTATGCATAGCATGCAAATAAGGGCGTAATTCGGAAATGTGTACTATTACAGTAGTAGTATTGTTACGTGTTTTTAGAAACTGTAGGGGGTAGTATGTTGTGACGCTATATAATTTAGTATGGATTTAAACCTAGTCAGTATCAGTACCGATGAAGTCACTGCATCCCAGAATGCCTTGCGTGGGTCTTCATGTTATTGGATTCTGTGTTTGTAAAACAATCTGTCTGCTGTAGACAAGTGTGTCCAATGTGTGTGTGTGTGTGTGAAACAAATCAGAGTTTATTTATGAGTTCATGTCTAATTAAGTCCAATTAAGGTCTAATTTAGCTCTAAATTGCATTTGTGTGTTAAACACACCCAACCAGGCGATCGCGTTAAAGCGTTCATGACATGACATCAAGCTGAGCAAAAGCGAATTTCACAGCTCGATTTTGTCGTCTCTTTATAGTCACCCCTCAGTTTCTGTCCTTCGGGCACATTAGCGGCTAGGCTAATGTGCTTCCTTGAGTCATTTTTGTCGTTTCTCCCCCATGACTCTTGTGTTAGTTGTGTCATGTGACTCTCAAATTGTCTAAATTCTTTATTAGCGTTTGACCTTAAGCGATCTGAATTTGTGAATGACGCGTACATCCTTTGCTGTTTGGTGTTCCCTCAGTGGGGTGTTTGTTTGGTTTACAGGATGTGCTCTTATTGTGTGCTGTTCTATTTAGGTTGCGGCCAGTCATTGTTCTGTAGAGCCGTCATGTCTTACTGCTTTATGAGACCGAGAGAGAGCAGAAAGATGATCCAGCCCTTGCAAATCGAATCATTTGAAATCACATGGTTAACACCCTCATTACTGCAGTTTGTGTCCTCGTCTCCCCTCCCTTCATCTCTTCTCATCTTGTCTCCTCTCATCTTGTCGTCTCTCCTCCCCATCTACTTGTTTTGTTTGTTTTTTTTGTTTTTTTTTAATCTAAACTCGACTCATCTCTTCTTTTCTCAGTTTGTCTCTTCTCATCTCCAGTCCAATCCAGTGATATGGTCTTGTCTCCTCCGTCTAATCTCTTCTTGTCGTCTTTTTCCTTTTATCGTGTCTCATCTCACCCCACCTTGTTTCCCTTAATTTCATCTCAGCTAGTGTCATTTTCTATTCTTTGCATCTCATCTCACCTCACCTGGGTTCTTCTCTCTTTTCATCTCATCTTGTCTCATCTTATCTCATTTCACCTAGTGTGTTTTGCTTTCATTGTGTTGCATCTTACCTCACATTGGTTCTTCTCCCCTTTCATCTGGTCTGGTCTGGTCTGGTCTTGACTCATCTCACCTAGTGTCTTTTCCTTTTATTGTGTCTCATCTCGTCTCCTTTCATTGTCTCACCTCACCTGGGCTCCTCTATTCTCCTTTCATCTCATCTTGTCTGATCTCATCTTGTTTCATCTCATCTTGTGTCTTTTGCTTTCATCTCGTCTCACATCACCTGGGTTTTTGTTCTTTCCTCTCGTCTCGTCTCGTCTCGTCTCACCTCACTTCACCTGGGTTTCTCTCCTCTCCTTTCAACATATATCATCTCATCTCAGCTGGATTCATCTCTTCACTTTTTATCTTGTATCATCTTTTCTCGCCACATCTCTTCTAAACTCACCTCATCTAACCTGATCTCACCTCAGCTGGATTCATCTCCTCTCTTTTCATCTTATCATCTCCTGTCAGTTCCTCTCCCATCCCATCTCATCTCATCTGAATTCATTTTGTCGGTTTTCATCCTGTCTCGTCTCATCTCATTTGTTTCTGTTCTCATTCATGTAATCTCATCGTTTCCTCACCCTCTCATCTCCTATCTTCTCTTATATTATTTCCTCTCATTTTGTTTCTTCTTGTCTCCCTTCATCATCTCTCATTTTGTCTCCCCACTTCTCCCCGTCCCCTCCTTCATATTGTCTCTTCTTACCTTGTCTCTTTTTCTCTAATCTTCTTTCCCCTCTCATCTCTTTTACACTCCTGTCATCTTATATTCTCTTGTTTTTTTCTCATCTCGTCTTGTTTTGACTCTTCTCCCTTCTTTTCTCTGCTCTCTTACGGCCCATTTTCTTTGAAAACAATGGATTTTGATTGAGCTGCAAGCTCTAAGAATCTCCTCCTGACACCCCAGTCTATGGATCGGGTTAATCTCTTCTGGGATTTTATAGCTAATACAGACAGGAGAAGATTATCAGTGGCAATAACATCAGGCGGCGCATTTAATCTTTAGTTGTCAAGTCAAACGCTAGAATCCTATGACTTCCAGCCAAATTAAAGAAATCACTGTTTATCTCTTGAAGATAAGTCTCTAACAGAACTTTAACCTCTCAAATAGCTGTTGAATTCACTGAAACAAATAGCTGTTTTAACCTAAAAGATTGGTATGTGTAACTTGCTTGCATGTAGGCCTGACAATAGCCGTCTCCGCAGTATGATGTCATATACTTGTGTCAGCCTTGCACTTGATATTCTATATCGCTTGGCATTTTAAACTCTGTAACTTGAGTCACTGAGATTTCTTATCTCCATTGTGCCTTTGAACAGAGCTCTTTACTCACGGGAACACCCGAGCGACTACTGTAAATCGCCTGAGATAAAAGCGTTGATGAAAGTGTAAAAGTCTGCATTCGGATCAGGGTTCGTCTGCAGAATGCGGGTGCATGTTTGCATTGGAGGAAAGACACAATTGCTTGCACAGAAGATTATGTGTGCCTAGTTTGTGTCCCCAAAGATCAGTTTCTTTCGAATCTGCAAATAGTGCATTCATGGTCCAAGGTTCTTTCATGACATATGTGTTGACTAAATCCATATCAGTAGTTTCACAGAAGGAAGGAGATTTGGAGCGGAATTTGATGGCTCAACAGAAACTGTTAGAGAGAAGGGAAAAAGCTAGGTTAGATTGTTTGTTTGGCCCTGAAGGGCAGTTGGAAGTTAAAGTTCAAAGTATATAGCTGTGCCATCATTTTCTTTGCCATTCAAACCCTTTTTAATGTAAATTGTTGATATAATGTGTAAAATAATGTTGTGTGCAAACAGTGAATATTCCATATAAACAAAATGCAACTTTGGGATATATTGTTCACTGTAAAAAATGGTCGTGATTTTAACGGTAAAAAACTGTGAAAATGCTACAGTAAAAATCTGTTAAATGGTTAACAGAAAGTTCCTGTAAAACTTACAGGGAAAAACCATAAACTGACGTTCCCAGAATTCCCTGTTGCATTTCAAATTCTGTTTGAATTTGATGTTTTTTCTTTGAAATAACTGTTTCTTCTT
>JAUZSZ010000139.1:7064915-7081000 GCA_034780575.1 Labeobarbus marequensis
ATACATAATAAATGCACAATATACACATGTAAATGAAAACTTTTATTTTGGATATGATTAATCATTTGACAGCACTGTATGAAAAATTATTATTATTATTAATAGTTATTATTACTATGATGTGTTTTTAAGTTGATATTAAATCAACTTGATTTAAAATTGATATTTTACATATTTTACATGTTTTTTTTTTTCTGGTTTGTTTTTCCCTCAGATCCTGGTGCACCTGGGTCTCCTGACGAAGGAGTCTGGTTTTAAGATAGCAGAGAACGCGTTCAGTGGCGGTCCTCTGGGCGAGCTGGTTCAGTGGAGTGACCTGATCACCACGCTGTATCTTCTCGGACATGACATCCGCATCTCTGCGTCTCTCGCCGAGCTCAAGGAGTGAGTCTCCGACTCTTTCTCTGTCCTCAGTTCTTCAGTCAGGTCCATTAGGTGCCATTTAATTCAATTCTGTGTCTCCAGGATCATGAAGAAGGTCATGGGCAACAAGTCCAGCTGTCCTACAAAGGGTGATAAAATTGTGGAGCTCATCTACATAGACATCGTGGGTCTGGCTCAGTTCAAGAAGACTCTGGGCCCGTCCTGGGTCCATTATCAGTGAGTTTACATCACATGTGTGCTTTAGGATGAAGTATTATCCTCTGACACAGTTTCTTCACCTCTGTTGAGAAACGTGATACTCGGGTGTTATTGACCGCGTAAGCCGTTTGAAATGAATCTGAACCCGATCTCCTGATTTTATCTCTGTCTTCAGACACTGAGACAGATCCCATCCACACCGCGCCGGTGTGAATCCGAGCTGTTATTCCAGCCAGAATTGGGCTTATCGAGTAGTCAGGGTCATCTGACCTGATATGACCGTTAGCTGTTACCTGATTATAATCGTTTGCTGATGGATAACTTCCTCTAGTGTTAGAAACTGCCTTAGTTTACTATAGTAATTCTCCAGACAATAAATAAACGAATTTACTTATTTTCTGGAAAATGTGAACAATATTGTTCAATAATTTTAATAAAGAAATTAAATCATTTTTCTTGTTTTTGATGCCAAATTTATAACCTCTGTGTGTACAGATTTGTCTGCTGAAAAGAAATATATGAAGAACTCATGTAGTTTTTTTTTTTTTTTACGCTGATAGCCTAGTGGGGAAATGCGCCGACATATAACGTCGTTGTCCCGAGTTCGATTCCGGCTCGAGGACCTTTCCTGATCCCACCCCCCTCTCTCGCTCTCTCCCACTTTGCTTCCTGTTTGCCCCCAACTGTCATATCATAATAAAGGCAAAAACACAAAAAAAAATATCTTTAAAAAACTAAACTTATAATAATAAAACTACAGTATTTTTCTCTAAATCAGTCATTTAAAAAAAAAAAAAAAAACAGAAAATGTTAAAACCAAAAGTACCATTTTTTTTTAAGGACATTTTAGTTAGGAATATGTGCATAAATGATAAAATGCCAAAATACACAAAATAATAATAATAATTATTATGATTATTATTGTTGTTGTTATTGTTATTATATTAATATCAATAATAATTATTAATAAAATTGATAATAAAATACTACTGACTAATAATAATAATTATTATTATTATTACTATTATTATTATTGTTGTTATTGCTATTAGTAATATTATTCAATTTAGACATTTTTTTCTTGTATTAGTGGTTATTTCACCACAAAAAAGAAAAATATTGTATTATAGTACTTAAGATTTACTTTTGAATGTTTTGTAATTAAAACAATGAAATAAAATTTAGTCATGATTAAAATTAAAAATAAATTGTGCTATAGTTTGTCATTTTTTTAACTAACAAAAAGAAATTAAAAACATTTTCCTCAAAGTCAGGTTTGTCATTAGTTCATATTATTATTCTTATTACTTTATGACATTTTTCTGACATATTTGCACAATTTTCTACCATATTCTCATTAACATAATTAATGAGAATTATGTTAATGTGTTTTGAAGGTAATGTTTTACTTGTGAGTATTGTTTTAATACTTTAAAAAAAATTCTGAAAATAAAAAAATTAATGCAAAAGATGAATGTATGTAAATTTTATGTAAATATATATATATTTACAATGTTTTTCCATGACAGTTAAGCTTACTTTTTAGTATATATTTTATTATCAGAAGCATTTTTCTATGTACAGACATCAGCACTTTTGCACGTTTGCGCACTGCTGTTCTTTGCCCACATTCCAGCTCTGAATGTGTGTTTTAGGTGCATGCTGAGGGTCCTAGACTCGTTCGGGACAGAGCCGGAGTTTAACCACGCTCACTACGCCCAGTCGAAAGGTCACAAAACTCCGTGGGGCAAGTGGAACCTGAACCCCCAGCAGTTCAACACCATGTTTCGTAAGTCTGCATGAGAGAGGCTTTTTGTATGTGTGTGTGTTTAACCTTTCCCGTTTTACCCTTTGGACATGGAAACTTTATCTGGGCCGCGTCGGGGTTCTGGGGGTTTGGGTGGCATCTCCGATCGTCTCGGGCTCTGAATAGCTCTTTTGTTTACCAACAGACTTTGACATTCTCATAAAACATGCAGCTTTCCAAGCAGAACTGCTCTTATTTCTGATTAAGCCTGTTTGAGAGCAGAGATTGCTTTCACTGAGGGGTGGGTCGAACTTTTTCTGGCTAGTAGCGATGCTAAACTAACGGCTCAATCTCACCAAACTCCTCAAGAATAACAAGTCATATCATCAATATTGTTTTACCGCAAAATAAAAAAAGAGAAGAAAAGATAAAAAATATTGTATTATAATATTTTTGATTGTACTTTATTTACATTTCAGTCATTGTTTTAATTACAAAAAATTCAAAAGTAAAATTCAAGTCAGAAAATTAAGTCATATTATAATAAATAAGAATAAAAAAAGAATAATAAGAAACTAAGAGAAATATTGTATAATTAGTATTATATATTTGTTTATTTCAAATTTCAGTATTTTTTTTAAACTATAAAAATGTTTTTAAAATCAAAAGTGCCACTTTTTTTGCTGGAAATGTGCCTAATTGTCATGACAAAAAGCCCAAATTCAGATTATTATTATTATTATTATTATTATTATTATTACTACTACTTTTAATGTTATTACTGTTTTTGCTACTTCATGACTTATTTTTATGACATATTTGCACAATTTTCTACCATATTCTCATTAACATAATTAATGAAAATTTTTATTGTTTTGAAGGTAATGTTTTATTTTTGAGTGTTGTTTTAATATTTAAAAAAAATTCTGAAAATAAAAAATGGAAAAAAAATCAAAATGCAAAAGCAAATGCATTTCTTTAATGACAGTTAAGCTCATTTCCACTCCATATTTTCATTCTCATATTTTTCTAATAATTCTTAATAAATATTGAAATAATAATAATGTATATATATCAACATAAATTGAAGACGCTATAATGTGATGTATAAATACTTCACAATTTAGTATATCATTAATATATTAATAATATGTCACTCTTTTGTATTACCGCAATGATAGATTATTAATTTTCATGGAAATAAATAATTTTACTTTTCGCATTTTATTGCTTTATTATAATATTGAGCTCATTTTTTCACCATGTTCTCATTACCATAATTAATTTTACTTGTAAGCTTTTGTCATTCTTAATTTACTAAATATAATATTAATAATAATAAAAGTCAAGATAAAGACAGTACAACTTGATGTATAGATGTTTAAGTACTATAAAAAATAATAATTAAAATATTATATTTTTATATTATTAAATTATTAAATTAGTCGTAAAAAATAATATATACAAATAATTTTTTGGATTACAGTAATGGCAATTTGTAGGAAAATATGCGTAATTATAAATGAAAATAATATCTCTTAATGAAAATATCACATTGCAAAACATCGCTGCAAAATATAATCTCTTGATTTTTCGTTTGTATTTTAAAGTTGAGTATGAGCTGTACAGTTTTCATGACATTCAGCTGAGTTCAGCTACATATTTGATAGAGTGTGTAAGTGTGCAGTGTGGTGTATCTGTGTATGTGCACAGGTGTGCGTGTATAAGTGTGTATGTGCGTATGCGGTGTATCTGTGTGTGTGTGTGTGTGTGTGTGTGTGTGTGGGTGGGGTGTTGTATATCTTTGTGTGTGGTGTGTATCTGTGTGTTTTTGTGCGTGTGTTGTGTATCTGTGTGTGCGTGGACGTGTGTGTGGTGTGTATCTGTGTTTGTGCGTATCTGTGTGTGTGTTTATGTGTGTGTTTGTGCACGTGTGTGTGTGTGTGTGTGTGAGAGCGCGCGTGTGTGTGTGTGTGTGTGAGTGTGCTTGTTTGTGTGCGTGTGTGTGAGCGCGCGTGTGTGCGTGTGTGTGTGAGCGTGTGTGTGTGTGTGTGTGTATCTGGTCTCCTGGAGCTTGATGTGGAGAAGTCGGACCCTTGGCAGGTGTGTGTAACTGACCTCTCCGTGTGTCCGCAGGCATCTGTGAGAACATGAGCTCTGACAGCAGACCAACACAAAACTACCTGTCTGTCTGTCAACACACTCGCTAAATCCAGCCATGCACTTCAGATATTACGACCCGATTGCATCAGATGCAAGCGCACGTGTGTATTCCCTCCTTTCTTAACGCTGCCAATCAAAGCCCTTTATCCCGCCGTCCCACAATGCACTGCGGTATCTGATTGCACACTGCTAAACATCTCTGTGGACCTCATATATTATGTGTATGACAGGCCAGATTGACGTGCCCCCGTTTCCTTTACGGCTAAACGTCCTCCGTGCCGCCCGTCCCGAAGCCGCTATTGTTCGTTACGCTTCCCGCACGTATAAGATGCGTGAATCGCCAGCGCGCCGCGAGACCGAGGCAGGAAATCCCTCGCTTTCAGTACGGCATCATAGTCCTGGAATAATTCAGTTTCCATTTGATTTCTTTTGTTTCGCTTTTCGAGGTTTGCTGGGCAAAGACAACGTCATTGTGGCTGCTTTGGGTTTGGCGGAAAGTTTTCTCGGGCGAAACCACGACTGAAAGAGTCACGCATGCGTTCACACACTCGTAAACACAACATTTGGCTGACGATTTAGCACACACTTTTGCTGCAGTCATTTGCTTGAGAAACCACACAAACACACAGAGGACTCCAGAGTCATGCAAACTAACCAACTTCCTGTCATTTGCATGGCACTTCCTCGCATACGCCACACGCGAACAGAGAAAAGTTGCTTTCATAAACGCAAGTAAAATGCCCCTGCCTGCTGAGAGGAATATGGGTAAAATGTGTATAAATATTCATGTGTTTATGCATAAGGTATGAATAATTAAAGTCGGAGTCAGTGGAAGGGTCAGTGTGTGTCGCATTTCATAACGCTCGCTTAAAAACACTTCTCCTTTAGTGCTCCTGTAATTAAGAGCTTCTGGCGCAGTCTGTTTTTTCACAGGCATCTGGTTATGCTGTTCAATTATTAATTGCAAGGACAGAGTTTGCCAAATGGGGAAAGGATAACTGATGTGTGGATATGGATAAAAATACATAATTTTATTTAGGAAATTATATAAATGATAATGTAATAAATAAATGTTATAAACATGAATAATAATTCTAATTATAAATGAATATCTATATAATTATTTTAATACATATGTAATGTTATATATTATTCCCAAACGTACACACACATACACACACACATATATATGTGCGTGTGTGTGTGTGTGTGTGTGTGTGTGTGTGTGTGTGTGTGTGTGTATGTATGTGTATATAAATGTATGTGTGTGTGTTTTATTTATTTATTGATATTTATATATAATTATTATTTATTAAATGATGTGTTTATTACGTTGTTTACATATGCACAAAATATATTTTCTGTTGAAATAATTAGTCTTGAAAATTACTTTCTTTTTCACTTCATTACAGATTTATTATTTACATATATTTATTATTATAGATAAAAAAAATACATAAGAGAAAAAAATTATATGCCAAATAATATAAATAATAGTGTAATAATTATAATACTATAAATAATTATAGTAAAATAAATGTAATTTATTATAAATATATATATATAAACTATATGAATATAATATAATATATATAAATATAATAGATATTATTATTATTATTAAATATATATGTAATTAATAGAAATAAAAATGGAAATTATATCATAAGTGTGTGTATGCACACATTTATTTTTAATTTACATACTATTAATAAACTTTTATTATAATTCATTTTAGTAATTCTTATAATACATATATGTACAAAAAAAATTAATAATTGTAATTAAGTTTAATTAATAATAATTAAGTAAATTGATATGTATGTGTGTAGTTAGTTATTTTTTTATTTTTTTATTTTATTTTATTTTAATATTTTAATAATCTGTTGCTAATTCAAAATCCAGCACACTTTGTCCTGAGATTATTTTATCCGTCAGTTTACATGTAAGAATGAAGCTTTGTCCTTCAGAAACTAATCCGCACTTAAACAAAGCACATTAGTGTGTGTGAAACTCAAAGGATAAGATGTCTATCACAGATGAAAGCCGCTGCAGTGACAGGAGACGTCTCTGTGTGTGTGTGTGTGTGTGTGTGTGTAATATGCTGAGGGTTCATTCTTTTCCACTCCTCTGCTTCCACTCCTAGATTTAATAAGAACTCCATCTCACACACAAACTCCCGCATTCCTGCTAATTACTGACAACATCTCGGTGACGCCACCTGCAAACTGTCTCCTCAGCATTCCTGCATGTAGTTGCTGCATCATGTTGCGAAACGCTCTTCTGAAGGGCGAAGGGTGCATTTGTGAGGTCTAGACTGGTCTTTCGCAACTCAATGACAAACCTTCCTCTTTTTCAGTGTAAAAAACTTCAGAAAGAGACGTTAGAAAATCGTGTGGAATCGTTTGGAATTCGTTCACACCGTGTGTGTGTTCTCGTAGAAGCATATTTGCACTACTTACAATATCTATATAGAGAGAAAGAGAGCAAGAGGTCCTCCATTTAAATGCCATTTATGGTTTCTGCAAAATTGCGCAAATTGCATTATGGGCCGCCTGGGTTCTGAATTTTATCCTGCACTCTCATTGGAATTGACGGGTAACCGTGACAACACGCTCCAGCTGCTCCCTCAGGCAATAACCACTGACTGTACACATACACACACGCATTTGAGGTGTGTGTAAATAAGAAATCTTAATTTCAAGATTGAATTTTTCGGACAGATGGCATTCAGGTGCATCTCTGCCAAGCCTTGTTACCCTGGCGACTTCTTGGACTACCGTTGTCATGGTAACAGCTCCTCGCTTGGCAACGTGGACACCCACATGGATCTTTCTTGTACACAATTAATCTGAACATCTTCCCTCAGGCGCTCCGGTCCTAATGTGCCATGCTAGATCAGATTTTCTCCGTATTTAAGAAACAATTATATTTAGAATTTAATCATCTAATCTTCGAAAAATCTTTTATTATTGCTTTATTGTTTTTGTTTTTGTGTTTTTTCGTTTGGTTAATAATGTGTTTTTATATCAGTTTCTTTATAGAAACATGCCTTCATTTTTTAAATCCACAAAAAGGAGAATTTTGTTACATTACATGGTATATAATATTTTTGTATATTAAAAAAAAACCTACTTTTTTTTTGGCCAACATATTTTGTAGTTTAATACATTTAATAATTATAATAATTTAATACAATTATAAAACTTACGGAAATTACAGAAACTGACAAATTGTTAAGAGTAATGTACAAAAATATATATTTTTTAACGTAACCCTAGTTATACAGTACATTATCCTTCTTATTGAAAGTAAATAAATAAATGCATATAAAATATAGATTTGAGTTGAAACTATTGTACTATGTGAGAATTCTGAGAAGTATGTATTATAATTCATGTTTTTTTTATATGTTTTTAAGAGTAATATGTGTTTCTTCCACATATTACTCTCTTTAAATTGCTTCTCATATATTGATAAAAACGACGTTTTATTAATATAACCCACATTAACTTCTCATGTTCGTTTTGATTGGCTCGTCTGATTGGTTGTTGTGTTTACTCCGCAGCTCACACTCCAGATAACAGCTTCTTGGGCTTTGTGGTGGAGCAGCACCTGAACGCCAGCGACGTCAAGCACATCGACGACATCAAGCGGCAAAACCAGTCGCTGGTATACGGCAAGGTGGACAACTTCTGGAAAGTGAGTTCTGCTCGAAATCAGTCGCTTCCAACTTTTTTTTTGAGCTGTTTACATGTGAAACCGTGTTGTGTTTATATGCTAGATTGTTCCGCCACGTTTTCCGACTTTGAGCGCCAACAAAAGTGTTTTTTAATTCGACTGCAATGACTTCATCTTTCCCCACCATAAGGCCACGGCCGGTTCCGCCGTTTAGATGTTCCTACAGAGAATGTTTAGCTGCCCATCTGGATCCAAAACGCCCCGTGTGATGAGAGACGCAGATGAAAAACTAGTCCCTCTGTACTCATACACCATCCAGAACATCTAATCCCACACATTTTTCCCCAGAAGGGATTCTCAATCTGTTTCTCCGATATCCTTCTGGGAAAGTTTTTAGTGTTTTTGGCGAACAATACGGGATGAACAGTCATATAAAGGATAACAAGATTTTTCCTGCACTCGTAGACATGAAACAAAAGTTTTAACGTGAAGTGCACCAGTATGCAAAAGGTTAGCTAATTGCAAAAGAGCTCATTTACTTATCTTACAATAGGTACAGTAATAAAATCTGGCCGTTTAATTTTAAGGTTCTCCAGGTGTTGCGACAATACACTTGTGTGTTTGTTGTTTGCAAATAACGTGGGATGAATATTATTTTTTTCTTGCTCTTTTTGACATTAAACGAGAATTTCCTTGTGAAGTTTGCCAGTATGTAGTGGTTAGCTAATTGCAACAGAGCTCATTTACATATCTTAAAGGTACAGTAACAAAAACAGTCCGTTTAATAACAATTAAAAAAAGTTTTGCGCATTTTTTCAAACAACGTAGGTTGAAAGGAGTCATGGATCCATTTTTTTTTTTGTCTCTGGCACAAATTCAGAGTTTGCACAAAGATTGCCAGTATGCTAATCGCAACAGAGGTCATTTGCATATCTCAAAGATACAGTACCAAAAAAAACCCCAGCCCGTTTCATTCTAAAGGTCCTTGCATGCTGAGTCCGAAATATTCGCATGCGTTTTTCCGTTTTTTCGTATTTCGTTTTTTCGTCATCCTTTCCTATCAAAATGCATGCTACAGATGCGAAAACACAGAAAATCGAACCTGATCCGAATTTTTTAATGATGGACGAAAGTTTCGGAGGCAGTGTGTAAACGTGATTGACACAACGTGAGGTCGTATTTATTTTTTTAACGTGCTAAAATTTCGGACTCAGTGTGCAGTGGCCTTTAGATTCAGCAAAATAGTTGCGAAAAATAGATGCGTTTACGTTGGCAAATTCTTCATGTCTAACATCAGGAAAATATTTCATGATTTTCACATACAACACAGGATGAAAATCGTCATGTTAAGAATAATGGGGTTTTTCTAGCTCTCTTGGATTCGAAAGTTTGCATGTGAAGTTTGACAGCACAGAGGTTGGCTAATCACAAAGAAGCTCATTTACATATCTTAAGGGTACAGTAACAAAAACAGCCCGTTTGTTTTTAAGGTTCAGCAAGAGGTTGCAACATTACTTTTATGCATTTGTGGCATAGAACACGGGATGAAAAGAGAGAAATCATGGATGATATTTTTTGTTGCTCATTTTGACATGAAACATTTTCATGTGGAGTTTGCAGTGCGCAGTTCTTAGCTAATCGCAACAGAGCTCGTGTACATATCTTAAAGGTACAGTACAGCTCATTTCATTCCAAGGTTCAGCAAAAGGGTTGCGAAAAATAGATGCATTTAAATTGGCAATTTTTTGCAGAAATCTGAAATTTTTTGCCATTTCTACATACAACACGGGATGTCAGATAATGGATGTTTTGATCGTAATTTTAAGTAGCTTTTGTGCATCTTTGGTGTACAGCGTGTGTTGAAAGTCATATTATGGATACAGTTTTTATTGTTGTTTGACACAAAATGAAGGTTTGTGCTAAGTTTTCCAGTATGTACAGAGCTCATTTACATATCTTAAAGGTACAGTGCCAAAAAAAAACCACCATTTTGTTCTTAGGTTCAAAAGAGTTGCGAAAAATTTTTACAACAGAGGATGAATAGAGTCAGGTTAAGGATAATGGGAATTTATTTTTTCTTGCTCAGTTAGATGCAGTTTGCATGTGAGCTTTGACAGCACACAGAGGTTGGCGAATTGCAAAGGAGCTCATTTATGTATCTAAAAGGTACAGTAACAAAAACAGCCAGTTTCGTTCTAAGGATCAAAAAAAGGTTATGAAATATAGATGCATTTATAATGACAAACATCGCAGTTAATCTCTGGGAAACTTTGCGGATTTGTGATGCACAACGTGGAATAGAAGAGCCATATTATGGAAAATTCATAGTTATCCTCAAGGGATGTTTTTTTATACATCACAGGATGAGAGAGTAATTTTATAGAAAAAAGGATTTTTTTTTTCTTGCACTGTTGGACATGAAACAAAAGTTTGTGCATGAAGTTTGCTAGTTCGCAGAGGTTAGCTAATTGCAATGGAGCTCATTTGCATAATCCAAACATATAGTAACAAAAACAGCCCGTTTAATTCTAAGGTTCAGCATAAGGGTTGCGAAAGACGGATGGATTCACAGCGACACTGCATTTGCAATTAACCTCAAGGAAAGTTTGCACATTTCTTATGTACACCGTGGGATGAAAAGACATAAAACACGCAAAGTTTGCCAGTGCACAGAGGTTAGCTAATCGTAATGAGCTCGTTTACCTCTCTTAAAGGTACAGTAGCAAAAAAAATCCAGTTTAATTCTCAGGGTCAGAAAGAGGTTGTGAAAGATGGATGCAATTACAGCGACAGTGCATTCTTATTTAACCTCATGCAATTTTACTGATGCCGTCCTTCACTCAGCGATAAAGAGAGAGAGAGAAAGGCTCCTGCTGTTGCACAGCCTCTCAAGAACTGGTTTCCATGGAAACATACTTGAACATAGACCCTGAATCAGTGATTGTGTGTGTGTGTGTCGTCTAGAGATCAGAGGATATGTGTATAGGCTTTTGAAATGCAAATAAAGTCTTGGCTGCATGAATGCACACAAATACATTCATCGCGTTATTAGCGCTACAAGTTCACATGCAGTGCATCTCTGTTTATTTTCTGTCTCAAACACAGATGCTTTTCTGTGATTGGTTATATATTAAGATATAATATATAACATATATATTAAGGCCTGAAATATGCTCGGAATGCTTTGTTACACTAATCACTCAAACAATGCACATTTGTCCTCTTTGTAGCTGCAGTGTTTGCATGCTGTGTTGGTATTTCCAGCTCATATCTCCCATAATCTTATCACTGTGTGTGTGTTAGTCGATAAAACAAGGAACTAACTGATGATTAAACAAGGAGATCATTGATATTCTGTTTGATAGTGTGTGTGTGTTCTGACCTAACTGAGATAACTCAGACGTGAATCTAGAATACAAGAATGTGAATCCAGACTAAATATTATAATAAAAAAGGTATTTAAAAATCGAGATTTTTCACTTAAGACTGTGATCATTTGTCATTGATTTATTTTTGAAATATTACATTTGTAATTAATTAGTAATAGTAGTTTGTTGACTTTTCCCTAAATCTATGTATTTTAATCTTTTGAATAATATTTTTTCAAATGCGCCATTTATTATTTTCATTGTAATTATTTGTTTTATTCATTTCATTGATACGTTTATTTTTTAAATACTAGTTATGCATTTATTTCTTTTTTTTAAATGGTATTCTATATTATTTGTGTGTGTGTGTGATCAGTTATCAGAATCTATACACACTTACACAAATGTAAAAAATTAAAATATAAACTATTTTTAATATTTAATTATTAAATAATGTATAGTCAGTATAGAATATTTCAATTTTGTTTTTATTAAATTTTATTAGAAACATACATGCACATACATACACAATTAAATTAAAAAAGTAAATTTTCTTATTTGTGTGTGTGTATATATATATATATATACATACACATACATCTGTAATATTAAAGTGTGTGTGTGTGTGTGTGTGTGTATATATATATATATATATATATACACATACACACACATTAGAATATATTAGAAAAATACACATGATTTATGTTGTTAATGTTTTATTTATTTATTTTGATTATTATGATTTATTGTAATTATGGTTTATATGTATTTTGTTGGTATGATTGAGTTTTCACTCTCATCTTGTTCTTGAGACCTTGCATACACACACACACACAATGTCGACTGGTTTCATTTCTGTTTGCATCCTCTGACAGGAAGTGGGCTTTGTGTTCTTTGAGTGTTTGTAAAGAAAAAGCTTCATTTTATCCTCTTCATCTCGTGGTTTTCCCCCAGAGTCCTGTTGGACTGTTCCTGTCTGCTTTTGCTCTTCTGCTCAACTGAAGTTCACTCAGAGCTAAAAAAATCCACTTTTTGTTTGTGTGTTTTAAGCTTCCTGGGGTCTTTTGGCTCCAGTCACACAAATCTGTTAACAGAATGTCTCAATATGATTCAGATTATCTGAATCAGTCAGTTTGAGACAAAATATCCCTGCAGAAATCTGTATTTCATGACTTCAAATAAGATGATGTAGTACTATGATTGAGTTGTTCTTGCTTGCATCAACAGAAAAGAAGAATTGTTGTTTGTTAGTTATTTTGTTAATATGAACAGCAGTATTACAACTATTTATAGTATATCAATGATTTAAATTCTTCTTCTCATTATTATTATTATTAACATTAACATTAGTATAATATAGTTTAGGATATAGTATAATATTATATTTTATATCAATATTATAGCATATTTTATATTATTATTATTATTATTATTATGGTTGACCATTTTTATTGGGTAACATATATAATTTGATATAATATACAATAATTTTATATAATAATAAATAATTTGTAATTTTATAATGCGAATAAATAATTTAAATATTATTTAAAAATTCAATATTTGTTATCCTTTTTTTAATTAATAGCAATATTATTATATTTTATATCAATATTATATTAAGATTATTTTATATTTACTAAAACAATTTTTAAATAAAGATGATTATGGATACTAAAACTAAATGTAATAATAATTTAAAAAATATTAAGCCCCGCCAACATGATCTTGCTTTTATCAGTGAAAAAGAAAAAAAAAATATATATATATTATTTTGTTAATATGAACAGTAATATTATACTTGATATTTTATAATTACTATCATTTATTAATATTATTATTATTATTAGTTGTAGTAGAAGTAGTACATTTATTGTTGTTATTATTATTATTATTATTATTGAAGTATTTTGATTATATAAAAATGCAATAAAATGTATAATTGTAATTTTGTAATCCAAATAAATTATTATAATTATTTTTTAATTAAAGTAATGTTATACTAAAGAATAACTGTAATGTGATTTAAATTCCGAGTTCAAACATATTTAGCCCCGCCCACACGGTCTTGCTTACATCAGCAGAATCCAAAAACAGTTTCCGAGTGCTACAATAAGACTAATATAATTCCATTTCATCAAACTTCGTCACTGGTTTCTCACATGTACGTGTCTTTATTTGTGTTTTAGGATAAAAAGAAATACCTGGACATCATTCATTCATACATGGAAGTGCACGGCACGGTCCACGGCACGAGTACGGTCCACCTGCCGGCCTACGTGAAGAACCACGGCATCCTGAGCGGACGTGACCTCCAGTTCCTCCTGCGCGAAACCAAGGTCCGAGTCAACAAAAACGCTGTGTGTTTGTGCTAACATTTCTGGTAGACTTGAATATGGCCTGCACGGTCGTTTATTAGTAGCGTCTCGTTTCATTTTTGAGTTTATAGCGTTTGTTTATGCTTGAAACGTAAGTGTGAAAGCTGCACTGCACTTGCACGGTGGCGTTCACGACTTTGTGGCTTGTGTCTGGCATGAAGCTCAACCACGAGAGAGGATGTGCTGCTCTGCTGTTTCTCTGAAGTCTTGCAGCTTTTTTCCACACTTCAGCCTTTTTCCTCGCTATAAACTCGGCTTTAACTTCCCTGTTGTTTGTTTCTACTTCAGAGAGAGCGAGGCTGCTTCAGTTACATACAAAGAGACTGAACGTGTCGTGAGACTCGTTCGACTAATTTACAAATAAACAAAGTCACTCGGCAGCCCATCAGACATGCAAATGTTCGCTGAACTCTTGCTTCTGCCGCACATCTTGAAGACGTCTTGGTCTTACTTTCTATAAGCCTGCTTGTTTTCAATACCTCTCTGCTGCCCCCCGTTGGTAAACCATAGACGTTCAACCACAGAAAGTTTAATCATTTTTTATTTCTTCTTCTTATCATTATTATTATTAAATTATATTATAAATCATCCTGAATGTATAACAATAATAAAATATATAATTAGTATTTTTATAATACATATAAATTATAAAATGAATAACATTAATAAAATGTAATAGTTTAAGTTATAATATGTTTATATAATATTTAATAATATATATATTATAATGTGTATAATATATCATTTTGATTATATAATAATGTAGTATAATAAATAATTAGTCTGTTAATACATATAAATAACATTTATTTTAATGTGTGTTTTGTTAATATTAATAGCAATATCATACATCGTATTTTATGTATTTAATGTTACACTTTAATAATAAAATGTAATTTTAGAATTTGTTGTAAAATAAATATATATATATAATGTAAATTATTTTATATATTTAATGTTTTTTTTTAATAAAGCTAATTGTTAAAGACTAACTGTAATATAATTTAGCATTTTTTAGACTTAAAACAACATAATTACAATCCTATTAAGCTCTTTTGTAAAGTAAATGAGGTTAAACTAATGTTATTCATAAATGAAACCGCATGATCTGTCACTGGTGCATTGTGGGTGTGGGTGTGGGTGTGGGTGTTTGGGTGTGTGTGTGTGAGAACGTGTGGTCATCTGTCTAGCACGGCACAGGCGGCTCATTGTGTGTCCTCTGAAGCTGACGGCCCCGAGCAGCACACTTCACAAACACCTTATTGTGAGCTGCGCCACCTCTGCTGGCCGCATGGAAACATTTGCTCAGTACAGACTGTGTGCTTTTATTGCGATTGTTACTCTCCTCCTCCCTGTTGATTGTTATTTGAGTCGCTGATTGCTTTTGTAGCGATTGCTGCAGTGCTGCAGTAAAATGTGAGTTTATTGCAGGTAAATTTGCTCTGGGAATCAGCCGTCAGCTTTCCATCAATGGATGGTTTGTTTGATGTTTCCCACTGCGAGCTTGTTGAAAGAGCTCCAGAAATCCCTGATTTCCCTCTCAGGAATCAGCCAAATACATCAATTGGTCTAAAAATACACAGAGATGAGATTTCCAAATGGAAATCAGGCCTGGTTTATGAGAAAATTCAAGCAACTTTTGTTTGTTCAGGACTAATTTTCCTGTAAATACCACGTAATCATGTTTGCATGCTCAGGAGTGTGTTTGGTGCTGGTGTTTGCTGAATTTAGCATCACTGTTATTATAACTCTTACATTCAGTTATGAATTTAAACAGACTTCTAACTCTAAGTATTAAACTTTAGATAAAAAGTGCAAATTTTATGCAAATGTTGTATTCTTTTTACACATAAATACAATATCCAAATATTAATATTTTGTTACATTATGAATAATAATATTTTACATTGTATTCCTCAGAAGTTGAAGCAAATTCCTTGTCAATATTTTATCAATATTTTAATACTTTATATTATTCTAAGTTTATAAGCATGCGCATATACAGTGGGTACGGAAAGTATTCAGACCCCCTTAAATTTTTTCAATTTTTTTTTGTTGCAGACTGATACTACAATTGTTTAAATGTTTTTTTTTTCTCATTAATCTACATGCCGTACCTCATAATGACAAAGTGAAAACAGAATTTTAATAATGTCTGTAAAT
>JAUZSZ010000139.1:7094911-7106083 GCA_034780575.1 Labeobarbus marequensis
ATGGACTATTTTAACAATGTCCTTACTACCTTTCTGGGCCTTGAACATTTCAGTTGCATTGCTGTCTATGGAGGGTCAGATAGCTGTCAGAATTCATCCAAAATATCATAATTTGTGTTATGAAGATGAGCGAAGGTCTTACGGGTTTGGAACGACAAGAGGGTGAGGAATTAATGACAGATTTTAATTTTTGGTTGAACTATCCTTTTAAACTGAAACATAGAAACATGTTTATTTGAGAAAAACAATAACGGAGATAAAATCAAATATAAAAAACTTAAATTATTTTATTTCAGCTAATTGCCAAGACGCGATTTCTCATTTTCATTGATTTTAACTTGATGTACTAAAAAAATCCGAAATGTGATATAACCATTGATGACAACTGTATGACACATTGAAACAAAACAAAAACACACTACGATTAGTAAAACTTAAACTAAACTAAAATGAAAATACAAAAATAAAAAATAAATTTAAAATATTTAAAAAAAATTAATAGTATCTCAATCAAAACTAAAATAAGTCATTAAACATTTTAGTAAAATTATTTTGACAACTTCAATTTGTGCATGTTCAGAGTGATTCATACTTTATTTTCTATCATATATTTGACTTTTCTATTGTGAAATTTAATTGAAAGCTGCATTTGAATATAAAAAGTAGTAATTATGGTAACACAGGTTCAAATCTGGTTTGCAGCATTTGAATCCTGTTAATTCCTGAATCAAATTTAAAAAAAAAAAAATATTTCCACTCTAAATTAGGTAAAATAAAAATCAAACATTTGGCCTAAATTAAGGTTTATTTATTTGAATTGCATCTAAAATTTCCATACATTTGGATTATACAGTTTTAACAAACTGTAACAAACTTAATGTGAAACATCAAACAGATAAGAAACGGGTAACATTTCTGCACTCAGAAATCAAAAAATCAGCATAGTTTATAAATGTTTGAACCTGTTTGATTTTAAATAATGCATTCATTCATATTTCCTAGAGCATAAATCTGATAATTGTGCAAAAGTTTATTCAGTTTAAAAAGACTAAAATATGGCAAGCTGTAAAACAAGCAATATACAAATGTATGAGATTGAAACAAATTGGATTTATTGCTGATAAATACATAAATCTGGTTATTGTGTCTTTTAAAATGTCTTCAGTTTACAGAAATCGGAAGTTTCTTTACAAGGGCAGTCGTGGCCTAATGGATAGAGAGTTGGACTTGTAACCTGAAGGTCGTGGGTTCAAGTCTCAGCTCCAGCAGGGATTGTAGGTGGGGGGAGTGAATAACCAGTGCGCTCTCCACCCTCAATACCACGACTGAGGTGAGACCCTTGAGCAAGGCACCGAACTCCCCAAACTGCTCCCTGGGCACTGCAGCATTGGCTGCCCACTGCTCCTGGTGTGTGTTCACTACTGTGTGCATGCACTTGGATGGGTTAAATGCAGAGGACAAATTCCAAGTCACAAATGAGTCACCATACTTGGCCACGCACCTTTTTTTTTTTATTTTTATTATTGTAACTATAAATAAAACCCAGTGTATTTCTTGGCAAAGTATGAAACAATGACAAGGCTGGACTCAGCATGTGTAGCTCTGAACTTCCTAACCTCTGAAGGATGAGACCTGTCACTTCAAACTAAACGCCCTCTGCTTGTGTACTTCTGGGAAAGAGACACAGCCGGTGCGCATTTACAGCTTATAGATTTACATTTCAGCTTCAGTTCTGTCAACAAGTCTGCAGTGTTCGATTAGCAGTGGGAAATCTACCAGATGACGATGAGCTTTGCATACAATCTTTGTCGTGTGTGCATGTTACATCGTCTTTTCCATTACAATGAATCAAACGTTAAATACAGTCTCTACGCTAGTGATATTAGTAATTACATGAACTTATATTAGCGAATATTGTGCTCTTTAACCAACAAAACTACATAATTAGCATCTCTTTTAGAAGCTTTAGTTAAAGCCTCCAGCATAGACAAACAGAGTCACGCCTGAAATCCCTCAAGAGTGCACGACTGTTTGTTAAACAGCTTTGTGCTATGCTAAGACCTTCACGATACTTTGTGAAAAAGTTATTTTAGTACAACTGATATACTAGTATAGTTAATATTTTGAATGAGATTTTTCTGGTTTGTTGTTTTTGTTTTCTAATTTTTAAGTTGTGGACTCTTACTTGACTCCATATGCGAGAATGATCAGTCCGATCAGAACCCCGATAGTCCCGTCCAGGTACCAGACTTCAGGTTCATGTTTGAACACTTCAGCGCTGATGAGGATGGAGAATCCCATGACGGCGCCGACTAGAGAGTTAAAACCTGCAAATGAGTAATTACATAAATGTAAAAAACATCAAAAAGAGCAGTGTGAACATTTTGCTAAACATTCCACGTTGTGTTCCACAGAAAAAAAGAAAGTCACACGGGTTTGGAACAACATGGGGATGATTAAATTATGATGATAGTGTTTTTTAGTTAAACTTTTTCACTTTTTGGAGCTGAATTTGCCAGTTAAACATGAGGCATCAAAAACGTCCTCTTTTTACTTGAATTTTTTTTTTTAATTTTTATTAGCTAAACTTACTAATTAAACAAACATGATTTTTTTTTTTTTTTTTAGTTAAACTTACTGATTAAACATGGAACATTTTTAAATGTTCTTTTTTAGCTCAACTTTTTAACATTTTTAGATTAAATTATACTGAACATAGATCAATTTTTTAAAATCTTTTATCTAAACTTTTTTTTTGCTAAACTTACTAATTTATTTTAGTGCCACATTTTAAAAAAATCTACGATTACAAGATTAAAGTCGTAATATTTTGAGGAAAAAGCCAAAATGATGAGAATTAAGTTGTAGCAATTACGAGATTAACGTTGACTTTTTCTCATAATTTTGACTTTCTCGTAATTTCGGCTTTATTCTCAAAATATTTTGACTTAGGTGTTTTTATTTTTTAACGTGGCGCTAAAACGCCATTGTACTAATTAAAAATAAGACATGAAAAATGATCTTTATTAGCTCAACATTTTAACGTTTTTAGCTAAACTTACTAAACATGAGACATCAAAAATATATATTTTAGTTCAATTAACTTATTAAAGAAAGCTTCAAAAATGTTCTTTTTAGCTAAAGTTGCTAACATTTTAACTTACTAAGTAAATATATAATATATTATATATATATATGTGTGTGTGTGTGTGTGTGTGTATGTGTAAGTCTTTTAGCTACACTTTTTAAGATTTAAATTGTTTAGCTAAACATACTAATTAAACATGAGACACGAAAAATTAACTTTTAGCTAAACTTATAAAAAACTAAACATTTTCACTTTTCGCTAAACTTATTGATAGAAAACGAAATATCAAAATATGCTTTTTTTTTTTTTAGCAAAACTAATTAAACATGCAACATAAATATTTCTTTATCTTTACAGATGATAAATCATTGTGTTTTGAGATCAGTAATTGAAGTGTGTTAACTAACTGCTGCAGCAGTAGATGTTTGGACAGCTGGTGAGTTTCACATGGTTTAGCTCGCGTGCGATTGGGTGTGTGTTTTTGCTACTGGAATGATTGTGTACACAGATGAGTGCTAGTTGACATTAGTGATTACTGTCAGGCTGTGTGTAACAGATATTCATGAATTCCAGTTAAACGTCAAAATACTTGGCACTGTCTGCTGCATTTAAGGTTTAAGTGTGTACACAAGTGTGTAAATAAAGATTATCGGAGTACATTTAACAAGAAAACATTTGTTTTCAACCTCAAAATTTCTTAGTTACTTAATGCAGTTTGTAGCTAAATTTTTTTTAGCTAAATGTACTAATTAAATGAGACATGAAAAAATGTCTTTAGTTTTAATTTAACTTTCTTTTTTTAACAACTTACTAATTAAGACATTTTAATTTTTCTTTTTTAGCTGAACTTTTAAACTTTTAGCTAAACTTACTAAAATGTTCATTAGCTTAACTATTTAACTTTTTAGCTAAACTTACTAAACCTGAGATCAAAAATTTTTAATCAAACGTAACTACAACTTACTAAACAAAACTTACTAGAGTAAACTTAAGGCATCAATGTTATTTTTAACTTTTTAGCTAATCTGACTAATTAACCATAAAAAATGTTCTTTATTAGCTCAACTTAACTTTTTTTTTTTAGCTAAACTTACTAAACGAGACATCAGAAATGTTTTTAGTTAAACTAAACTTACTGATTAAAGCATCAAATGTTTTTTTTTAGCTAAACTTTTTAACATTTTAGCTAAACTTACTAATTAAACATGATTTCATGATCAAATTTCATATTTAATACTACTTGATGTTTCTTTGTAATTATTGAAACAATTTTCACCCAGAAATTGCTTGTAAATTTCACAAGCAAATCTTGTAAAAAATTTGTATTGTATTCATTTATTTATTTTTTTTCAGTGTGATGTAGATTACAAAAAAATAGTGGTGACAAAAATCGCAAGTTTGGTCAATTAGAAAAGTACTAGCACACCTCTTCTTAACAAACCACATTATTTTATTTTAACTGTGTATGTGTGTGCGCATGCGCGCACGTCCATCTGTGCATATCTGTCTCTATATATGTCTGTCTCTACGCCCTCCATCTGCTCATCCGTCTATCCACTCATGTTGCGTTTTCTCTTTCAGCATTTTGAAGTTTCTTTCAAATTAACAAATTAAAACACCATTAAATCACCATAAAAGTAACCTCTACTTTTTTGAGTTATATTTTAAGTCATCTTAAGTCATAAAAACATATTTGTTGTCATTTTTGGAGCTCCACCATCTTTCCATCTTTCAATCAACTATTCATTCTGCTAAACACTGCATGTTTTACAGAAACATTTTTGAAACGTAACATCTGTAATGTAATTGTTAATGTTTTGAAAGTAATGTTATTTTTGGGATTGGATGGAATTGGTTTATTAATCCAAAAATAGTTCACATGTGGAATTCTGTTCTTCCAGCTGGTCTAGAGTCAAAAAGGGAGGAGCTAAGGTGAAATAAGACCAGACACGTTGCAACGACATTGTGAATAATAAATCAGACTGGCCATCACCACGGTAACCCGGTGGGTTTCCGGGGAAACGTACCATCGGTGATGAGGGCCCTGCTGGTGAGGACTTTCCCCAGCATGAACTTAAAGACGGACAGAATAGCGCACACAATCCCGCTGATAATTGAGACACTGTACAGGAAGTCATCCTGGAGGAATTGAGAGAAAGAGAGAGACATTATTAGCATGACATGACGTTCATAGCGGTCAACTGCACTGTTTTATTCAAAAGCAATTCATACTGATGATGACATGCTGTACAGGAAATCAAGAGAGTGTTTAGAATAACAAACTCTGAGATATATACTGTTAAATAGGCAACTGTAAATGTTTCAAATAGTAGTATGCTACACAGGTGTCACTTAACCTTATTACAGAGTGTTTAATATAGTACTTTTGCATAAACCTTTGTGTAAAAACATCATTTTTGATCAAATAATGAGTCTCACTATATTCTAAATAACATATTACCATACTATTCATACTATTTCTGTAGTATATACTATGTACGCTGCGCACTCGCTGAAGTTGACGTTTTGATGTGTTCTGATAATAATGTAATGTACTATTGTTTGAAGCACTTCATAAATATAATATACACTGCGTAAATAGTCTAGTATGCAGTACCTAGTATGTAGTATGTAAGCAATAGTTTGAAACAGTACGCTGTGTGGAACATTAAGCATTTCAAGCTGTAGGACACCAAATTGTTTCAATATTTTATGCAGAAAAAAAAGCATACTGTGCACTTGCTGAAGTAAACATGCCTGGTAATGTGGTTTATTGACAGTGTGTCATGTACTGTTTGAAGAGTTACTTCTACATTTCTAACTGTAGCATACTAAATGGTTGTCACATGACCTCATGAAGTGTATGTTTCCTGGTGTACATACCAAAATTTGCATACTGCACACTTGAAGTAAACATGCAAGGTAATAAGGATTATTTGAAATGTTTCTTATTGCATAAATACAGTACATTCTGTCTAGTATGCAGTGTGTAGTATGCCAGCGGAATGGAATACCAGCATACTATTATATTGTTTCGTGTTTTTGTTGCTGTTTTGTGTGAAACAGTACACCGTATGTAACTGTTAACATTTAAAACTGTAGCATGCATAGAATGATCACAGTCCATTCATAGAATAAAATGCATACTGCACACTCACTGAAGTAAACATGCACAATAGTGTTTTTTTTTTTTCACAAACTAGTGAAATTTATTTCGCTGCATAATAAAAATTGTTTCAGTATTCAGTATCTATTGTGGAGTATGCAGTAGTATGCTAGCATTCCGGACACAAAGTATGTTCAGGATACAATACTAGTATACTGCTTCCTTTTCAAAAACAGTATTCAGTATGCAGCAGACGAATTTTTAAAAAATGTAGCATACTACTGTTTGAAACTCTGCATTCAGTATATAGTACCTACTGTGTTTTATGCAGTTAGCAGTATGATAGTATTCCAAACATAGCCAAAGTTATGGGCTATATTCAGAATGGAATACTAGCATACTGTTAGTTTCAGTATGCAACAGTAAACAATTCAAACAGTAGCATACTAAATTGTCACATGACCTCTTTAAGTGCAAGTTTATAGGTGTGGATACAAAATGTGCATACTTAACACTTGCTGAAGTAAACATGCACAGTAAAAGGTTTTTTGACAATTATGTAGCATACTAATATTTGAAGCATCTATTGCTTCATAATATATACTATTTAAGTATATACTGTGCAGTATGTACTATATAGCTAATATGTCAAAGACAGCCAAAGTTAGGCTATGTTCAGAATGTAATACTACTATGCTGTTTCCTATTTATAAAAACAGTATGCAATAATCAAACAAGGGCATACTAAATTCACATGACCCCTTTGCAGTCATATTACAAGTGCGTGTTTAGAGATATGCATGCAATGAGGTCTTTTGATGTAGTATGCTATTGTTTACTATTGTGTATTGTATGTCGCTGAATAATATGTACTAAGTATCTATGGATATGTTAAAAAGAAAGCAATATGAATGGAAATAAGGAGCGCAGAGGTGAAAGAGACAATGAAAGGATGAAAAAAAAAAACAGATGAAGTTGCGAGTTGCTTTCTCAGCCCAAGCAGAATCATTAAAATCGTGCTCTGGCCTTGCAGACGTGAAAAAAATGCAACGCTGCAAGGTTCCCACCATCAAACATAACGACACACACACACACACACACACACACACACACACACACACACACACACACACACAAAAAAACAAACGGTCAGTCAATGCATCATCTGTTCCCTCCACATAAAACGCTATGATGGAGATTCTGGATATTTATGTCGGGCAGGTGAAGAAAGCAGAAAACAATGAAGTTTGTGTCTCGCGGATGGTGTCGAACAACTCTAATCCTCCCTGAAGAGTTAAAAACAACCTCATGACCTCGCATTTATCACAAACGCTGTCTGCCTGCCCACAAACATCCCACAACGTCTCTCTCGGAAATATCTCTGATCATCCATCTCCTCTCAGGCAGGGAATTGGTAGCAGTTGCGCTATCGCAGTTTTTTACGATTGTGTGTCTTTTATAATTGTAGTTTCGACCACAGGACCATAAAATTATGCAAACATCATTTAGGGTTGTATGTTTATGTCAGTTGGTCGCTTACTTAACCGATTTTGTTTTAATCTAGCAGGTTTACGAAAGGAAGTGCAAATGGCGCAGATGGGACTATTACAGGTATTCAGCGGAGGACTGTTGTATTGATTTTATAGCACCTGAAAAACAGTCGATCTTTCTCAGAAATGCACACATGGGGTTGCAAAAGGGGGCAGTCCATTTCACACATCTTGTTCAGAACAGCCTATTAACATTTCATTAGAGAACGAAAGACCAGAAGATAGTATGTGAGAAAAAAAAGAGAGAGAAAAGAAGGGGGAAGTGTTTCTGACATCAGCAGCAGATGAAGGGAGGGAGAAATATTGGATCTATTTTTAGGCGGCGCTTGTATGCGCCAAAACCCAGCTTTACATGCTGAGACAGGAACAGGAATCCTCCTGAGAGAAGCCAGAGTCCTGATTAAAACATCAGCACAGACTCTCTCTCTCTCTCTCTTTCTTTCTCTCTGTCTTCTTCGTTTCCTCTGTATCTCTCATCTGGCTATCATCTTCTCTATTACAACCTAATTTTGTTTGCTACGCTCTTACAAATAAGGGTTTCAAAAGGTTTACATTCTAATGCCTTTTGAGAAAATGACATGATAGTCATAATAGAACCTTCTTAAGTTCCCATGAGTTTTTGAGTTCCCATGATGTCATGAGAACCTTTTTTATTTCCCATTATGTCATCATATAACCGTTTTTAGGTCCTATTTTGTGCTAATAGGACATTAAATATCCACTATGTCATAATAGAAAGATTTTTAGTTCTTATGTTTTTGTACAAATTTTAGTTTTCATCGTAGAACCTTTTTCAGTTATGTCACCACAGGCATTTTTAGTTATACCATTGTAGAAATGTATTTCTTAAGTTATTGTAGAAACTTTTTTAGTTGTCATCGTTTTAAAACCTTTTTTTAGTTGTTACTGTCATCGTAGAAGCTTTTTTAGGTCTTAGGTCATCGCAGAATGTTTGTTTTAGTTTTCGTTGTCATCGTAGACATTTCTACATTTTAGTTCATTGTAGAACAGTCTATTTTTTGTCATTTTTAGTTCTTAGATCATCAGAACGTTTTTTAGTTTTCGTTATGTCATTGTATAATTTCTATAACTTAGGTCATTGTAGAACATTTTTTGTTGTTATCATAGAAACATCATTTAATTTTGGGTAATAGAATTGTTTTTATTTTTTATTTTTTTTAGTTTTTATGTCATCATAGAATTTTTTTAAAGGTTAGGTCACTGCAGAACTTTTTTTAAAGTTTTTTTTATGTCTTCATAGAAACTTTTTCATTGTAGGTTATCATAGAATGTTTATTTTATTTTATTTTTTTTTTTGGTTTTTAAACTTTTTTCATTTTTAGGTCGTAGAACGTTTTTTTAGTTTTTGTTGTCATTGTAAAAACATTTTACATTTTTAGGTCATCGTAGAAGTTTTTTTATGTGATCGTAGAAACGTTTTAAATTTTAGGTCATAGAAGTTTTTTTCATCATCATCAGAAAACTTTTTATTATACGTCATATAATTTTTTTTTAAGTTTTAGGTCATTGTAGAGCTTTTTTTTAGTTTTTATGTCATTGTAGAACCTTTTTTAATTTTGGGTCATAGAATTTTTTTTTTTTAGTTTTTATGATATCATCATAGAATGTTTTTAGCACTGGTTCTTTAGAGTGTCTATGTACTGATGTTTCTAGAACCCAAGTGGAGTTAATTTGCAAAACTAGTAGCGAGACTCATAAACAAAGTTCGTAATGTGCCTTGTTTGTTTGGTTCTTGATTGAAAAGAGGGTTATTTCCTTTCCTTTAAAGAATGTACAGTAGCAGTGAAGACTTTAGACCACAGACGCAGCACCAGACCAAGGCTTTCTGTGTCTTGTTTCAACACAGGAAGACGGATGGAGAGCTAGATTGAGAGAGAGAGAGCGTGAGTGATAGTGGAGGGGTAACTGGTTTAGGGGAAACTATTTCCCCTCTTCATGTTGCCTGGCAACAGTGATATCAGACTATTCTAATCTTGTCCGTGAATTCACACCTCATCTCTGTCGTGTTCATTCAGCTTTACACTTCTGCTGTTTAGCAGGCGCCGTTAGTTCCAGCCGAGGGAAAACTCACACAACCGACGACATGAAAAGTTGAAGCGTTATGTTTGAGTGTGCTGTCCTTCACCTGAGAGACTTTCTTGAATGGAGTTTACAGTCAGTAAAAACCCAGCAGGGAAATAAGATATGAGACTACGAATGCTTAGAGCAACACGGAAATAAATTTAGAAAATGACGGAGTCGAATAAGCTTAGAAAATAAGATAACAGTTGGTCGCGACAACCAATCAGTGAATCACTGTGTTAATGAATCAATGTATGAAAGAATGAACAACTGTATGAATCAACCAGTCAACCAATCCTATGAATAAATCAGTGAGTGAGCAACCATACAAATGAATCAACCACTACAATGAATAAAACAGTGAGTGAATCAATGGAGCAATCAGTCAGCCAATGCAATGAATAAATCAGGAAGTGAATGAACAAACAAATTAATCAAGCACCGGAACAATCAATTAACCAATGCAATAAATAAATCAGTCAGTACATTAACAAACAAACAAACAAACAAATTAATCAGCTACTGGAACCACCAATCAACAAATGCAATGAATCAATCAGTGATCAAATGAACAAACGAATGAATGAATCAGCCATTGGAAAAACCCATCAACCAAACTAATGAATGAATCAGTTAGTGAATAAACAAACAAACGCCTGAATCAACCACTGGAACAATCAATCAACTGATGCAATGACTAAATCAGTGAATGAATGAAAGAACGAACAAATGATTGAATCAGTCGCTGGAACAACCAATCAACCAAACTAATGAATGAATCAGTTAGAGTTTAAACGAATAAATGAACGAATGAATCAACCACTGCATCAACTAATCCAATTAATGAATCAGTTAGTGATTAAACAAACAAACGAATGATTGAGTAAACCACTACAATGAATAAATCATTGAGTGATTAAATGAACAAACAATCACTGAAAGATTGAACGAACAAATGAATCAACCACTGGACCAATCAATCAACCAATGCAATGAATAAATCAGTGAGTGAATAAATAAACAAACAAACTAATGAATGAATCAGCCATTGGAACAATCAATCAGGCAATCCAATGAATGAATCAATGAGTGACTAAATACACAAATGAATGAATCAATCAACAAACCAATCCAACCAATGATTTGTTTGTTTGTTAAACCATTTATTCATTTTTTTTTTTTTTGTTCAGTGGGTAAATAAACAAACAAATGAATCAACCACTGGACCAATCAATCAACCAATACGATGAATGAATCAGTGAGTGAATAAATAAATAAACAAACAAACTAATGAATGAATCAGCCATTGGAACAATCAATCAGGCAATCCAATGAATGAATCAATG
>JAUZSZ010000139.1:7188902-7200744 GCA_034780575.1 Labeobarbus marequensis
AGTGATTTCCTTATGGGTTAGTGGTAAATTTGCACTATTTAGAGACGAACAGATGACATTAAAAGACATAAAAGCACAGTCTTTGGAACCCGGAGCAGCCGCTGCATCTGACTGCGCCGCCATCTTGGATTTCGGCGGCACGGTCAGAGAGAGAGAGCACTCAGCCCTTGTCCATCAGAATTTGATCTGGTCACCCTTGATATTGAACTTTTGTGGCCTTTCAACAATGGACACACAGTGTTCCTCAATGACACACATGAAATTTTGGCTAACTTTGTCTAATCTTTGGTCTCATATTTCTCTCAAACTTTTTGTCTTGTTTCATCTCTTCTCTATCTCTCTCTGGACTGTTTCTCTTTTATTTTGTTTTGTCTCACCTAATCTTGTCTCCTATATTTTTCTCTCATTCTGTCATCAATCATCTCATTCTGTTAGTTGTCTCATCTCCTCTGTTTTGTCCCATTTATCTCTCTATCATCTCATCTGTTTCTTTCTAATCTTGTTTCTCTCATGTCTTTCCACATTTTATCACATTAGTTTCTTTTTCATCTATTTGCCATTTATTTTGTATTTTCTCATTTTTCCTCTTCTGTTCGTTACATTTTGTCTATTCTCATCTCACTTGTCTCTTTTCCCGTTTCTCTTTCATCTTGTCTCATCTTCTCTCTTTTGTTTTCTTGCCAGTTTCTCCCTCATTTTGTCTCATCTATTTCTCCCTCATCAGTTTCTCCACCTCAACTCAACTTGTCTCTTATGTTCTTCTCACCTGCCCCATTTTTTTTTTTTTTACCTAGTAATTAGTTTTTCTCCTATTTGTCTCATCCCATCTTATTTCAACTCACCTCCTCTATGTTTCTTTCAACTGTTTCTCCAGTCGTTTTGTCTCATCTGTTTCTCCTCTCTCTGTCCCTTTTTAAGCTTCAAACCACCACAGAAAACTGAGCCTCTGTTTCCCATGGAGTGAGTAATCCCTCTCTCTGTCTGTGGCCAACAACTGTGAATCACATATTTATCTGCGGGAACCCAATTCAAGCTGAAAGTCTTTGAGTTGCAAAGAGAGGCCTCTCAGGCCCGCTGGACTCCAGAATGCCCTCCATGAACCTCAACAAACCAAGATCAATGCAGTGAGAGTCTAAAGAGAAGTGGGCCAAAAGTTGAGGCTGGGTCTGTTTGTTCTCGTGAATGAGACATTTCGGCCACTTTAAAGTCAAGTATGTTGATTCAAAACCTGAAAATGTGTGCTATTTTGTGTGGCAGTGAAGTCACTAACCATTATGTGCAATTATGCAACCATTTCTTTTTTTTAGGGGGTTCGAGCACACACTGTGCACTGTTCTCGAGCTGCGGTGCTCTCTTTCCACAATTAGAGCCGTGAATCTCTGTTTCTTGCCAAATCCGCTTTATTACTTCCCTCAAAACTGTCCAAAATTCCAATGCTTCGCATACCAAGGTCAGCTTTTAATTCTCGACTCGGAAATTGACTTCACAGAACGTGCGGAGGAGCATTTGAATTCATGCTCCTTCGTTTCCCGCAGAGGAACTTTTTGATTCGGCGGCGGTGACTGCTGGCTCTCTCCGTGCATTTCCAGAACGTCATTAGCGTACGGTTAGAATGTGTTTTTGCTGGAAAAGTCAACTAGATTTCCACTCTGCATTCTGCAATACACCTGCTGAGTTAACCACAGAGTTACCCATATGTTGAGTAATGTAAAATCATAACATGGAATGCTAATCAACCATCACATCCCAAGGAAATGTCATCGCCCAAATGATTTTGCTCTTTCTCTACCAAAAAAAACCTTTCACTTTAGGAGCAAGTGGGAACGTTTGAGGGATAGGAATTGGAATACAGTAAATTGGATTGACTTGAAATGGACAGGTAGTCCTAAAGATTGGATTTGAAAAACAAACTGGAATTGCGTGCAGTGAGAACAAGTGGGCAGTTATTGGCCTGAATAAGCTGTAAAGTGGACCAGATCAAAATCTCTCCAGCTGTGTAGCATCCTTAAAATCCCCTTTACTGTAATTATTCAGGCATTTTCTCTCTTTCCATTTTCCTTTTTCACAGCTATCCTCTCACTAAATTGGAACTGGCTTTGAGCGGAGAGGGTTTTATAAGATTGATAGGAATGAAGAAGTGCTGCCATATCCAAGATCCTATTCCCTAAAGTTGTTTGGATGCAGAAGAATAGGGTTGAAATTACAAACCATTAAATCATTGCCTCCATAAATGGGTAATGTTTTTGTGATTAATTAGGACAGTTTGTGATATAAGTGATGAATATTATGTACAGTATATGTGTTAGTCTTACCTATTAAATGTGATTTTAGTATTTTGATTGGGCAAAGATAGTGGAATTTTAATGGCTTACAAGCATCTAAAATAAAACCTGTTAATTAAGAGAAAAAAATAGTGAAAATGTCAATTTAAAGTTAATTTGGAACTATTAATTGAATAACTAAAGCAATAAAGATTAACAGTACAAAACCTATATATTGACTATTCATCTGCCTCAATAATGTAATGCTGTTAAAAATTAATTACCCTAATTTGGGAACAAATATTGATTTGCGATACACTGTGATTAGATTAATTAATCAGCATATCTTGCAGTTAATTTGATTTTTTTTAATTATTATTATTACCAATTTAAGCTGCAGAAAAACAGAGAAAAGATTTATATGAAGGGCAAAATGTTTTATGGTCATATTTGTTGCTCTCCACATTAGGTTGTTTCAGGGTGTTGTATCAGGGCGACTCAAGCTGGCATGATTCCTCACACCATCTGACAGATTAAAGTTGACATTTATTGAATTGGGCTTTTGCTCTCTTGGTGGCCCCTGACGTTAAAAGACCCCTTAGTCGGTTAAATACTGTCAGCGGACGGGTCAAATGTTTTTTCTTTGCCTGTGTCAGCTTTACTCAGTGTCAATTTCAAAGTACTTTATTGGAGTAATTGATTTACAGACAACAACAGCAAAAAAAAATACATTCCAATGTTCGCTTTTGTTTCAAAATATGACTTTTTTCTAGCTTTTCATGGATCTGCCTGTTTTACTCTCTCTCAGACATTTGTGTGAACAGCATTCATGTGACTTCTTTCCATACCTGTGAAAAACACTCAAAGTAACTCCCCGAACACATGCGCAGACTAAATAAGAACATAAATCAAAGCCTACTGTTGAACCACATGGTAAAACCACAGAAACATGACTCATAGTAGCCATTTTTTAACTTCATGCTGTTTGGATGAAAAGCTTGGAGAAATGTTTGCGTGTATATTGATGTTACACATGAGCTATCTGTTGGTAAACTCAAAACGTAAGATTCTCATCTAATACTGATCGCCGTGAATAACAACAAAACTCAAAAGTAGTGTTTGTAGTCTCTGAAAAAAAACCCTTTTTAATAGCAATATTTTTCAGTTATAATAATAATACCAGAGCAAATAATAATGACAGAATAGGTATATGAAAAAATATGTTTATGAAATTTAAATAAATTTAATAAAATGTATGCTTAAAATAAGAAAATAAATGTATTTACCAGTTGAAAAACTTTATTGTGTACTGTAACTGAGTTTTATTTCTCAATGAAAGTTATCTTGTTTTAAGAATAGTAATAAATTCACTGGAAACAAAACAAAAGATTTGAATGTATACCAGTGATTTCAGATAAATTGAATTGTATCAAATACTGCAAGATATAAAAATAGATGAAGACAAAGAATGATTCTTTGGCCCAAAATATAAGAGGTGTGGTTGTTTGAAGGCGATCCAGTACAGATCCCTTTATCTGCCGTCCAAAAGCACAGTTCTGGACTCACATTCACACATGCAGAACTTACTCAAAATAGAAGCATCAGTGTGTCTTGCAGTATTGTGAATATGTGAGAGCACAACAGATGGGTTTCTGCTGACTTTTGCAATTAAGAGATGTGTTTAAAGCTATTAAATTGGAGTTTGATGACAAAAAGGACTTTCTGGAGCAAGACGAGAAAAAATAAATGTGGTATTTGATAAAGGGGCTATAAATGAGGCAAACAGCTGTGTTCATTAGAGAGCTGTAATATGCTTGCGTGTTAGCATGTCATTTCTTGCAATTGACTGTAAAAGAGAAAGACAGATGGAGAGAAAAAGAGAGAGGTGCCAACTAAACAGAAGGCACATATTAACTCCTTACTGGTAATAAGTACAATATTGCTAATATTAGCAACACAATATAGTATTGCTAATATAGAGAAAGACAGAAATGTTAATGTAAATAATACACCACTGCTAATATTAGCAATACAGTATCGCTAAAAAAAAAAAAAAAAAAATTCACAATTGTTAATATTAGCTACAAAAAACTGTTAATAGTAGCAATAAACTAGCAGTAAATCAACACACAATATTGGTAAAATAAAACAATACATTGTGCTGTGTCAAAATTACAACAATTTGTTATTTGAAACACTGAGATACACTGTAGCAGTCAAACCATGGTTACTACGCTTTTACTATAATAAACCATGGTTAATTTTCAAAAGGGAATGCCCTAGAAATCACATATAACATTCTAGCAACCACCTAGCTACAGGCTGAAAAAATACCTTAGCATCAATGTCCTAGCAATCACCCATAACACCCTAGCAAACACTTAGCAATGTGCTAAATGTGCTAAATACCATCCAGTACGCATAACACCATAACAAATCATAACAGCTGTTGAAAATCAATTAAAAGACCACAGTAATCATCTAGCAGCTAATCATAACACCCTAGAAACCATGTAGCAAAGTGCTAAAATTGACTCAAAATATATTAGCTACCATGCAGCAATGTCCTAGAAACCACATAGAAACAAGGTACTCAGAATATCTTAGCATCTATTTAGCAACATCCTAGCAACCACCCATAACACCCTAGAAAACACATTGCAATGTGCTAAATACCAGTCAACTTAGCAACTAACAAAGTACATCATGCAAATAACATATACTCTAGCATCCTGCTCACTTCCTGTGTAGCACCCTCTCTCTGAACCCATCAGTGCCTCTCTCTGTTCTTGCTTTCACCTCATTTTGGTTCTCTCTGTCTCTAAATATCTCTGTCACCTTTCCCTCTACCTGTCAGTCATGCCTAACTTGACCTTCTCTCTTGCTAGGCCATTCTTTACGCATTGGTTTAATGCTAACCCTCATTTCCTCACTCATTCCATCACCGTAATCTCTTCTGAAGTACACAACAACCTCCGGCTCGTACATCTTTCTTACTCACAAGGTCAATCCTGCACCTTCAGACCTGAATTGCCCCTTTCAACCCCACCTTTACTTGCCTCATAATGAGAAGCAGATCTTTGTCTCACATCTGTTTGATGTCTACTGTACTGTAGCTGTTCATTTTGAAGCTCGGCACGGATAGTGGAACCTGCGGACAAGACAACCTATTTCAAGCCCTTGAATACCACCCAAGGCAACTCAACTGCCAGACATATTGCTTTCAGGCTTTTCCAAAAAATCAGGTTTCAGTGTTCTTTAGTTTTGAAGACCTCTACGTCAACTACTGGCATCTTATAACTTTAAAAACTAGAACAATCCTGAAAAAAACAGTATCATTCCATGTAACCAGCCTATGCTGGTGTCCCCACCAGGCTTGAGCTGAAAGAGCATTATGGTGAAGTTCTATAGCAAATAAGTCCCATTGAACACTTCACAATTTTTTGTATAATGTGACACTAGTGAGATCTTCGGTACATATCAAGGCAGACTGTATGACATTATCAATCTTTTACGACAAAACGTACAGTACACATTAAAGGATTAGGTCACTCCAGAATTAACATTTCCTGGTAATTTACTCACCCCCATGTCATCCAAGATGTTCATGATGATTCTTTCTTTCTTCTGTCCAAAAAAAATAAATAAATAAAAAATTAAGGTTTTTGAGGAAAACATTCCAGGATTTTTCTCCATATGGTGGCCTTCAACAGGACCAACAGATTGAAGGGTTGAAGTTTTTATGCAGCTTCATCTGGCTCTACACAATCCCAGCTGAGGAATAATATTATGTAGTGAAACAATTGGTTATTTTCTAAAATAATAATTTACATACCTTTTAACCACAAATGTTCATCTTGCACTAGCTCTGCGATGTGCGTCCACGCATTACGTAATCACAATGGAAAGGTCACGTTTTTTCTTAGTGGAAGAGATCTTTTAGGTTTCAAAAGATTTAAAAATCCAGGATACGCACATGAATGGACCATGTTAAACAATAAACTGATACAAAGATGTTTACATATGAGTCATTCAATATACAACAACTTTTGAACGGTCCTCCTTCTCAACACTTGTAAACACTGGGTCGGTACTTCTGCCTTCGTCACACGTGACCTTTCCAACTTGACTACGTAATGCGTGAAGCCGTGGACACACATTGCAAAGCTAGAGCAAGATGAGCATTTGTGGTTAAAAAGTATATAAATGTTTATTTTGTTTAGAAAATTACTAATTGTTTTGCTAGATAAGACCCTTATTCCTCGGCTGGGATCGTGAAGAGCACTTTGAAGCTACAATGAAACTGCAATTTAGACCTTCAACCCGTTGATCCCTGTTGAAGTCTACTATATGGAGAAAAATTCTGGAATGTTTTCCTTAAAAACCTTAATTTCTTTCTGACCGAAGAAAGAAAGACATGAACATCTTAGATGACATGGCAGTGAGTAAATTATTTGGAAATTTTAATTCTGGAGTGAACTAATACTTTAATTCTTGAGACAATCATGACAACCCCATTGATATGAAAAACTGAAATGGTTCCCTACCAGTGGCATAAAACCTCCACAGGGGCAAGGGAGAAATCACTCTCTGAGGGCAAGGGGGAACACCATTCTGGGGGCACCTCGATATGACCAAAGCAGCACTTTAGCACTGGTGATTAAAGGGGTAGGTCCTCGAGCCCAATGTTATACCAAAATGAAATGGTACCACACAATCCTAAATAAAAACAAAGAAGCCGAAGATGTCATAGGTGCAGTCACATTGCAGAAGTGTGACACAAGATTTCGGACACTGTAAAAAATGCATCTAAAATAAATTTCCTGTTGAAAAACACAGCATATGCTGGTTAGGTATGTTTTGAAGTATGCCAGCTCGATTAAGCTGGTCCTTAGCTGGTCATGAGCTGGTTTAATGCCGAGTACACACAGCACGATTTTAGCCCCGATTTTCACTCGCCGTCAGGTTTTGCGAAAATGGCCGACAAATGCCTGAAATCGGAGTTCGTTCACGCAAGTTACAATCACCCAGTGTGAATTATCAAAGATGCGATCTAAGAAAATCGCCATCGTGTCGCCAATGCCCGTGAAATATTTGGCATGGTAAATATCTCGACTTGCCGGCAATTCACCTGCTGTGTGAAATGAGTTCTGACTGAAACATACATCGGCGATGACCCACAGCCAATTAGAGAGCAAGATACAGGGCAGCGGGAAGTTCGGGGAGGAGTTATATGAAATGTGGTTTGCGGACCAGACAGAGTTGTCGGCGATTCTTCCTATTGTGAAGTCATGCAGTACGTAACCTCCTGTTGCTGATCTTTTGTGCAATGTGAACACAGCAGCAACTGAATGCTACCCCAGATAGTCGTGCAGTGTGAACTCAGCATAAGCTGGTCAAGTTCTGGTCCTAAGCTGATTAGCTCCTGTTCAGGACCAGCTGATAACCACCTCAGGACCAGCTTAAATCAGTTCATGACCAATTAAGAACCAGCTTAATCAAGCTCAAACCAGCTCCCATGCTTCAAAACATACCTAACAAGCATATGCTGTTTTTTTTTTTCAAAAGGATTGCAAAGGCCTTAAATCAATTGCTAAAATTGACCACCAATTTTTCTTTTTGACAGAATATCTTTTACAACCCCTAAGGTTATTTCAGGCTGTGAAAGCACACTAAAAACATGTGCACCAGGCCTAGTCCACCATCTAAACCAACCTAGACTAGCATGAAAACCAATGGTAATCTAAGCCAGTCTTTCAGCAGAAAATTTGACATTGGTTTGTCAGACTTGTTATTGGGGAGAAAAGAGCTCACATCTAGGAATTCCCGCTTGCTGTAAGTGACGCAAAACCGCTGGGAGGAAAGCAAACCAACACATTCTGTTAACATTAGACGGGATACAACTCTTGCTAATGTTAATTCTCTTTCCTGGTCGCACCCTGTTAATAAACGCAGCATTGGTCACCGTTCTACTGTCTGCCCGTTGCATCTGTTCTGAATTACAAAAGAAGTTGGTGCGGAGGAATACTTGTGCTCACTGAATGACCTTTCTTACCCGAAGACCAATCACAACATGCTACTTTTTTAACCTTCGGGTGCCCACATTGTACAGGACATCAAGTATTTTGGTGAGCACAGTAAACAGACTTTTTAGAAAATTACTGTGTGGCCAAAATGCAAAAAGTTTGATTTATGATTGGTTAAACCATTGGAAAATTTAGAATGGAGGTTATCAAAGTGTCTAAGCTATGAGCAAGGCTTGTAAACAGGATAATATAGTCTGTTCTGAAATAATGATCTCTAAGTTTTGCTTACTGGTATCAGTTAAAGTACTCACAGATGGGCGAGGAACCAATGTTGTGGCAGATTTACTGTCCTCGGATCATGGCGGCGCTTTCCGATGAGTTATGTCGCTTAGTATTGCACATCGACTCGCAGCTACGAGAGCCATCTGTCTCCATTTCCTGTCAATCAGTCTTCTCTGGCATTTTGGGATTGATTTGGGTGTGTGGTCCTTCAATGAAATCAGGAGGAAGTTTGGCTGTGCTTCTGTAGGGAGCTGTAAAAGTCCTGGAAGGAACCAGGGAAATTTTTAGCGGTTTCCCGCAAGTGGAGATAGGGAGGGTAAAGTAGCACACACACATACACATGCATAAACACCTACTGTCTTCAAAATCTGTCAATCCATGGAGAAAAAAAAACTCACTTGCCCGAAACACCAAGATCAAGGGTAAATGAAAAAACACAGCCTGACCAGAAGGGGGCAGTAATGATATGGTTAATAAGGACAGAGATGGTTATTTTGAATTCTCAGCACTGACACTACACCACTAGCTGTGGGTTTTTGAAGCAAATGCAGGTTGTGTGTTTACTTCACTCCATGAGCGATTTGTTTGTGACAGAATAAAGTAAAAAAAAAGTGAGACATGTCAGTGAAAACCATGCATAATATGTGACCCTGGACCACAAAACCAGTCATAAGGGTCAATTTTTTTTTCGAAACTGAGATTTATACATCATGTGAAAGCTGAATAAATAAGCTGTCAATTGATGTATGGTTTGTTAGGATAGGATAATATATGGCCGAGATACAACTATTTGAAAATCTGGAATCTGAGGTTGCAAAAAAATCAAAATACTGAGAAATTTGCCTTTAAAGTTGTCCAAATTAAGCTCTTAGCAATACATATTACTAATCATAAATTAAGTTTTAATATATTTATGGTAGGAAATTTACAAAATAACTTCATGGGACATGATCTTTATTTAATATCCTAATGATTTTTGGCATAAAAGAAAAATCAATAATTTTGACCCATACAGTGTATTTTTGGCTTTTGCTACAAAAATACCCCAGCGACTTGAGACTGGTTTTGTGGTCCAGGGTCACATATGGTGCTGCATGACTCGGCGCTCTCCGTGGTGCTGAAGAGTGTTTCTTAGTGTTCCACTAAACTCGAGCATGTAAAAGGAAGTGCAGGGGTGCATGTGCACGACCTCCCATGAAACTTTGATGGTAGCAAGCATGTTTTATTTAAACAATTATGAGGTTATCTACTGAAAGGCTGGTGAGCTTACGCTGACTCGTTCATGGTCTCATATAAGTTCAGACTTTTCTGATTCAGTCAGTAATGAGAAGTGAGGTATCCGGGTTAAACCAGGGTGTATATATATTTAAAATGAACAATTTATTGAACCTTTAGAAAAAAAAATATCTTTAAAAAGCTTGCATATGTGTTTTAAGTTTTGTCTTATTTGAGACATTGGGATTTTATTGCTATTATTTTGAGATATAGTGAGAATACAGCGTTCACTTTTCAGGAGGAAAGAAAATCCCAAACTGAACAAAAATATGCAAAATTGTCCATATGTTGTTAATTAAATGGTGAAAAAGTAAGATTAATTTCTTAAATCTTGTAATGTAAGTAAGTGACATTTCTATAACAGTTTAGCAGTATTACATAAATATGTAAAATATGCATATTAAAATGCATAGAAATATCAGCTTTCATGCTATCTCTTCCAGTAATATTAGTAAGATGACATTTTATTATCAAACCTCTGTACTTTTAATAATGAAGGCAAATCAATGATGATTGAGAGATATGCAAGTAAACATTCTCCAAAAACTTATATTATGATTCATTTTAAAACACACACAAACAAAATCATGTATGGATAATCAAGTAAACCTAAGTTGCTTCAGGCCAGCTTATTGAAATATTACTAGCAATATAAAAGTTATTCTCTTATGTTTGCTTTCATTAAAGATTTCACAGCAAAAAGATGTATGCAAACCTTTTAGAATTCTGCTAGAAGTATGAAATATCAATCAGAGGACAGTAATAAATTGTGTAACAGGTTTTTCAGCAAAGTTTTGAACATGCTGATATTTAGAGGCCTTAGAAATGTATGTATCAAATATTCAGTAGGCTTTGTAAGGTTAATAAGCCTGTATGTGTATTTCTTTCCTGGAATGGGGCAAAATGGCCTAATGAGTGACTAATGCTTCTCCAAAGTTTATGGTGCGCTCCGCTATTTTCAGTTGTTTATTCACAGCTCAGGGAAGATAATTTTCTGTTTAGGAGGTAAATTATATTGTATGTTAAAGTTACGAAACTTTAATTCAGTTTCTTTATTTCCAAATCTGTGTTGACTTTAATATTGTTTACTCTTTCCATCATAATTTGGGTACTTCAAGGGTTAATGATGAAATGAAAATACCAACATTTACCCACCGTCATGTTAAACATTTATAACTTTTTCCAGCTTTTGATAGAAAACAAAGGATTTAATTGAATGAATATCTGTTTGGGTAATTTCATTACAGTGGCAGTACACTGTGATTTAATAAAGCAAGCAGGAGTGTCAGCAAATAACTAAACGGCTTACTGATCATTTGGTTTTGCTGAACATTAACCCAATATTTATGCAGTATTAACAGTAAAATTGTGGTGGATACTATTGCATAGTAGGTGGCAGTCTTACGTTGCTCTTTAGAAATGGCAGAATTTGATGACGGATTTTTCATTATATGAAATAAAATTTATGTTCAAATTACAGCCGCGCTGATATTCAGACCACTGTGTTGGACTAAATAGCAGCACTCGCAACCAATCAAATTCGAGAACCGGAACTAAATGTCATATAAAGATTGTTATATAATCTTCAACTTTATTGCACTCTGGAAACAATATGGATGTTTTGCATACAGACTTGTGGATTTACTTGCTTCTTGCCAAAAAAAAGTGATTTTAATTATTTAGTAGTATATAGAGCAGTATGTCTTCATTATGATGCCTTGTCCTCTAGAAACAGACGTGGGCTTTCAGTATGCGATTATTACTACTTAAAGTCCAGTTGAATAAGTGATGATGTTTCTCTCTGCTTGCAACTAATCTATTTTTTCTCTCTCTCTTTGTTGTCCTGTCTTTGTCTTCTCTTTGGCTTGTTCTCTTTTTTTGCTCTCCACAGACATTTATAGTCCTAAATAAAGGGAAAACCATCTTCCGCTTTAGTGCCACACCTTCCTTGTACATGATAAGCCCTTTTAATCTCGCTAGGCGAATAGCGATTAAAAT
>JAUZSZ010000139.1:7210742-7221191 GCA_034780575.1 Labeobarbus marequensis
CTCGCCCTCTATTGGACTGATTTCATGTGATATTCAGAGCATGGTCACGCTGAAGACGTTCCCACAGCGTTCTCGGATGCAGCTCGAGTTCCTGGAAGGGAACCAATGGTAGTCTAAGCTACTGTACTTTTTTAGCAGAAAATTTGACATTGGTTTGTCAGAATTGTTTTTGTGGAGAAAAGAGCTCAGATCTAGGAATTCCCACTTGCTATAAGTGATGGAAAATCGCTGGGAGGAAAGCAAACCAACACATTCTGTTAGCATTAGTCGGGATACAACTCTCGCTAATGTTATTTCTCTTTTCTGGTCGCACCCTGCTAATAAACACAGCTTTGGTCACCGTTCAACTGTCTGCCGGTTGCATCTGTTCTGAATTACAAAAAATGTTGGTGCGGAGGAGTACTTCTGCTCATTGAATGACCTTTCCTACCCGAAGACCAATCAGAACATGCTATTTTTTAAGCCTTCAGGTCCCCACATTGTACAGGATATCAAGAATTTTGGTGAGCACAGTAAACAGACATTTTAGAAAATTACTGTGTGGTCAAAATGCAAAAGGTTTGAATGATGATTGGTAAACCACTGGAAAATTTAGAATCGAGGTGACCAAAGTGTCTAAGCTACGAGCAAGGCTAGTAAACAGGATAATGTAGTCTGTTCTTAGACAATGATCTCCATGTTTTGCTTATGGGTATCAGTTAAAGTTCTCAGAGATGGGCGAGGACCCAACGCTGTGGCAAATTTACTGCCCTCGGATCATGGCGGCGCTTTCCGAAGAGTTATGTTGCTTAGCATTGCACCGATGCTCAGCTACGAGAGCCATCTGCCTCCATTTCCTGTCAATCAGTCTTCCCTGGCATTTTGGGATTGATCTGGGTGTGTGGTCCTTCACTGAAATCAGGGGGAAGTTTGGCTGTGCTTCTGTAGTGAGCTGTAAAAGTCCTGGAAGGAGCCAGGGAATTTTTTAGTGGTTTCCCGCAAGCGGAGATAGGGAGGGTAAAGTAGCACACAGACACACACATGCATAAACACCTACTGTCTTCAAAATCTGTCAATCCATAGAGAGAAACTCACTTGCACGAAACACTAAGCTCAAGGGTAAATGTAAAACACAGCCTGACCAGCAGGGGGCAGTAATAATATGGTTAATAATGACAAATATGGGGTTAATTTGAAATCTCAGCACTGACACTATACCACTAGCTGTGGTATGTTTTTGAACATAGTTGTATCTCAGGTGATTGTCTTAAAACAATCTGTCAAATTCAGTCTCCACTCATAGATTCACATCTTTCTCTCTGTCTGTTCTTCCTTGTCTTTACATGCTGCATTTACGTACCCATTTTTCATGCCATCAAACAGATGTTTGCACAGCTTTAACACTGCCATTCATCTCACAAATTGTCACCAGAGACTTTGAATCACCACCCTGTACAACATAAAAATAAAAATGGTGATGAAAGTTAGGCTGACCTAAAAAAACACATGCACAAGCCCAGATACTGTCATAAAGAGAACAACATATTGGTTTAAAGCGTACAAACCCAATACTGTGATTTTAAGCATAAGAAATAATTCACTTTGATTATTAGGTGGCTCTTTATCACAGAAAAACTCTCGGGTAAAGCTGAAATGCCTCTGAAGTGACTAAAATGACTTCAAAAGACAGACTTCTGTTTTTTAAATGAACTGGTTTGTTTGAAGGAACTTTAAGGTGGTGATTAAATGTCAATGTATCAAATATCTAATATTTGTTTCTGCAATTAAATGGTGATTTATTTATTTAGCTAATTAACATCTCAAACCAAGCAAGAAATTAACAAACATCAGAAAAAATTGGCCTCCTACTGCACAGTGTAAAATGAAATTTAATCTGCGGTAAATTAGATCCAGGAATTAGCGTGTGCATGTGTGCTGCTAAAAAATTAACACTAAAACTGCCTCTTTCTTTTTTAATCTGTACAATATAAAAACAAAAATAAAATTCATGCATTTTTTGTTCTCAAGCTAGGTTTTGTTGTGTGTTTACAGTTATGCAAATGCTAGCAATAATCATGCTAGCATTATTCATTTATTAATCAACTTATTTCGTTTGTTTCTATTAAATGACCAAAGCTGTTGCATAAATATGCTTAACTTAAAATGGTTTGGAAGTGTTTGTTGTTTTAAACTGGCTTACATGGTAACCAAGCTGGTTTTAAGTTGATTTAGTTAACAGCTAGATGTTCTATAACATTGATGTGGTTTTGATAAGCTCATTTACATCACATTCATATTCTTAGCTGACCCTCAATTGCCATATTTACTTACACACAGGTCATATAAGTTAACCTATGCTGCAAAAACCATGTTAATTTATTGTTTAAATGTTCATAAATATCCATTAATGTCCTTCTGACCAAATATTTTAAGAAAAAATGAAGACTTGCCAATTACTGTCAGTATTGTTATTCTCTATCTTTGAATGGTTACACACATCAAACACATACAACTACAGCCACTAGAGGACAGTATCATACTGTAAACGCACTACCATACATGCTTACTCTCAAAACAAATAATATTTGTCTGTTCTTCACTCCATTCAGCCAATACTTAGGCTTTTATTGTGATATTTCCATCTATGGTGTATAAATGTTTAAAATCCCTAGTGGGGAATAAAGTTGAGTACTTATAACGCTGGTGTTCTGACTCTCATTCATAACTGGAAGTGCAAATGGTCCGATAATGCATTTTATAAAAGGAATAATTTCTATTTCATAAAATGTCTGTTTACAAGAGGCGATGTTAATAACTGATGCCGGCGTATTGCTAACTGTATGTCATGCATCAGTCAATACAGCTCTTTGGGCACTTGATGATAAAGTGTTTGACATGAGAATACAGGTTGTCATTTCTGTTAACTATCGATTCACTGTTAAAGAGAGGAAGACACACTAAAACAAAGGTCTCCAGGAAATGACACAGCAGGGACAGGTGGCATGCTGGGATGGAGGAGGAATGGATTGATTATGACAGCTGGGTGTGGGAGACAGAATGACTGACACGAGAAAACTGCTGCAGTGATATTGAACACGTCATGCTGAAGGAATTTATACCATAGGGAGTCGAAACAGGAAGTATATCCATCAGAAAGGGCCGGAATTATGGGGGAGCATCCCACAATGCAACAACAGCAATAAAAAATAAAAAAAAAAAGTAGTTCCTTCATACTGCCAAATTCTACAACAGCATCACATGTATCGTTCACAGAGAAATCAATCCCAGAATGCATTGTGACAGGCTCAGTGAAATATTAAATCCAAGATTGGGGACGTAATGAGAACTTATTTAATTCAAAAGTGAAAATTATAGATAGTAGTTAGAAGTAGTTTTAAATAATAAGTCATTATATATAAATAATAGAATTAGTTTTTTTTATTAACAATAATCAAAAATTTAAATATAAAATAAGTTTATTTTACCCAAAATTTGTGTTTTTCAGTTTATTTCAGTGCTTCTTACAGTATCACACTGCTAGCTGAGCAACATACTAACGTAAAAATCCATTTATATCAATTGAGTCTCTCGTGTGGCATTTGTAAAGTAAAAAAGAAAAACTGAGAACAATAGACAGTTTGGCATGGATGGAGACAGGGTGGGAGGTTGGAAAGGGGCCTTGACTGATGGATGAACATACCTGAACTCTCTCTCTCCGTCTTGATAAGAACTGGCATCAGCGGAATAGAGAAGCTGTCCTGTCAGCCTTAATTGCAGAGGAGCAGAGAGGTGAAGGAAAAACCTCCTGGGGTGGAGCACGACATATAGAGACGAAAGATCCACCGCACACAGCGATGAAGCCAACCGGCAGTGAAGGTTTAGCAGGTTTCTGTCTCTCTAGGTGATGACTGTGTTAAAGGAATTAAAGAAAAATTTGTCATTATTTACTCATGACAGTAGTTAGATAAAACAAACAAACAAACAAAACAAAACCAAAAAAAATTTAAATAAATAACAAGGGAGTTCCCCAAGGATCTGTGTTGGGGTCCCTTATTTTTAGTTTTTAACATATATGTTAATTATAAGACAATTAACATAAATAGTAAATAAAAGGGGCCCCAACATAGAACCTTGGGGAACTCCCTTGTATACATATATAATGTATAACATACTGTACAATTTGGCAGCTGTAAAGGTCATCCGGTTATTCTGTGCATACAGAAAGTTCGCATCCTCTGCACAGAATACATACTGTGAAAAATGTATGAGAAAGAAATAAAGATAAAAGAAAATCTTTTGATGTTCCATAGACATGACAGAAGGAATTCTGGGGAGGAGGACAATGAGGCAGGGCAATTATACTGCTGTTACAGTCTTGTTTTTACTTTGTGTTTATGTGACAGCCTATTTGCCATTCAGAAAGCAAAGAGGAGGAAAAGAAACAAAGAATGAAAAAAGTAAAAAGGCAACTAAATAGTATCAAGAGAATTCAGAGCAAGATAGGACTTCAGGATTTTACTTAAGCATAATAAATACTATTTAAATAAAAGAAACAAAATTATGTATATTCTAAACAATATATGCATTTATATTTTACATATGTATATTATATAAAAATGTATATTAATAATTAGCTTTACATAAAGCAATAGTAGTTGTCATTTAGATGTGTGTGCCAAATGTGTGCGAGTAAATTCTACTTCAGCACAAAATCTGCAAATTCTCAGCCTGCTCATGCTTTATATAGCCACTTGATAATAAACAGTGACAGCACCATAAATAAGACATCAAAACTCTTCTGTGAGTATGTGTATATTTGTGCTTTTTGGCCGTCTGAACTTTTGGAAGTTCTGAACTTTGACTTCAGCCACTCGCTGTCTTTCCCAGGAGAAATCTGTGCCTGAGGGTGAACTTAGGCTTCATTATATTTTACAAACGCATGCAGAAATACACACACAAAAACAGAAATCTGCCCTAAGCCCTCCGTATTCCTACTGTATCGTAACACCGCTATTTCTCACACACACATACAGATGAATCTTGGCTCACTGTTTGGGTTTCTTGCAAACCAAATCTCATTCAAGTTTATAGACTGTAGCTAAGACAAATTGGTATAAAAATGTAACTCTAAATGACTTAATGCAACTTTTAATGACTTTTAAATGTACACAAATTTTGACAATCGAATTAATCAAATTTTTCCAGTTTCACATGTAAAACTATTCCATTATTTTTTAAATATTTCATTTTAATTGGATTTTATTTTATTTAATATTTTAGGGCTGTTAATTGAAAATAAAAAATGTAACCAAAAATGTACTTTGTGTGTATACATTTATATAACTGTACTAAAATAAAGTGTTAAAGTGGCAGTCTATTTAATTTAATATAACTTGACTCCATATTTTGAGCTGTAACTGTAATGGCGAAGTTCTATTGCTCCTTGACTTCCTGTTATCGTAAACCTGCTTCCTGTTTGCTACGGCTGGTGGGCACAGATACACAACCAACGTACTGTACAGAAAACCCAGCGGACACTCAAATTTCTTTTATTATTGCCAGGTTCATAAATATGGAGACCACAGTAAGCTGTGTGCTTCAATACTTTCATGTAGGGAGGTTAAAACAGCATGTTGTTCTGGACACAGATCAATGCGCAGCCACTGTAGCAGTAAAAAAGAGGGAAAAAAAACAGGACACCATGGGAGTTTTGCTCCAACATGAGCCCTTTGAGCCCTTTCTTGAAATAAAACTGGCTTGCAATTATATTTATCAGGCAAGAATCACTTATTCCATTCATATAAATTATAAGATCTATGCAATATTGTAGTTATTTTGGACGCGGCGAAATGTTTAAACCAACAAAAAAAAACATAACTTTTTAAATAAAAAACAAAACATATGTTTTACGAATTGGCTGTTAAGGACATTTATCTAATAGCATCTGATTTGGACAAATGTTTCGCTTTGAAACTTTCATTTGAAATGCACAAGTGGATTTCTATGGCAGTAAAACCATTTGCGATAAAAGATGACTTTCAAATTCAGCCACTTGAATTTCAATCAACTCAAAGTGTGTTGTTTGGGATTTCACGTGTAATGAGTGGCAATTACCTTCTAGCCGTTTTGCCAAGGCTTAATGGTGCATTGGAAAAGGTTTAAAAACATTCATGTGTAAGAGTGATCAGTCTAGATCCATAGCTGCAGGGCTTCAGGTAATTTGTTCCTGGCAACATTTAAGATCCATATAGCCGGAACACCTGTGCATGCTGGTACAAAACTGTACCATGCCTACACTGAATAAACATACTTCCTTATCCTCCACAGAAACAAACTGCCCATAAATACTTGATAAGGACTCACTGTGGACATCAAGCCAGACTTTGAACTTGTGGCTACTTTGCAGCTTATTCTGGTCATTAAATATTTACTTAGGGCAAGCCTACATGGTGTGTTTTTAACCTGATGTATGAGAAATTTGCATAGTATTTGTTCATTATTCCATGGTTGCAGCTTGTAAGAAGTAGTATGAGTGGAGCTGAGTAGCTCACAAGCAACTTATGCCCTCTCCAATCATATCCAGTTTGGACAAACTAAAGGCCAAGGTTATTTGAAATTTTGTAAGTCTCCCTAATCAAACATACCTGATTCCAGTCAGAAGAGATTCCAAGACCTGAAATGGGTGTCATACATAGGAAACATTCAAAATGTGCAATGTTGGGGCTCTAGGAACGTGGTTGTGAACCTCTGAGTTAGAGAAACTGGTGGACAATACAGGCTTGTGGACGTAGTGTGATTAGAATTTCTAACTCCCAAAAACGTGCATTACTGTCAGGCAGATCTGATTTTGATTTTTTACTAATGCCATCCATTTTTGTATGAAATATGCATTGGATCAGGGGTAGCCAACCTTACTCTTGGAGGATTACATTCCTCCTACATTACTTTATCACCCTTGGTCAGCACGCCTGCGGGTTATTTTCAAGTAGGGGTTGGGGTTAGTGCTGAAGCTAAACTCTGAAGGAAGGTAGTCCTCAAGGAGCAAGGTTGACTACATTAGATGGTAAAGCAATTGTTTTTGGTCCACAGACTGCACTGCTGCACTTCAAACGAGACCAATGGGGTGACAACAAAAATTGTTTTGGAGGCAATCTTGTAGAAGGTCACCTCAGCAGCTATGCTTTCTATGCATACCTGAGTGTCCTGTAGACTAAAACCTTCTCAACCTGAGGCTTCATTCTGTGGTTTGGCAAAGGTGACTGACCTGCACACACAACCTGGCAAACAATGGCACAAATTATGGAGTGAGAGCCAAAAGGAGTACAAATTAAATTGTACAAGATCCTTGAGAAACCTTAGAGAACATGAAGGCCATTCCATGAAACGTGACCTCCCATTGAGTGCTGAAGGTTTAGTTTGTTTCAAGACCCAGAAACCTAGAAAATCATGTGAAGTTCAATATTTGTGTAGCGATCCCGTGGGGAGCACCAAGGGGAAATGCACATGTGCTCACTCAACCTCTAGTGACCTTTGAAGCACTTCTTTCTTCCGTCGAAAATGCAGTGTAATCAAACTTTTATGAAGTTATCAAACCTGAAATGTACAGAAAAAGTGAGACTGACAAGATGGTATTTTCAAAAACGTAATATCAAAAGTGCTTTACTTACTTCCTGTCTTTGGGTTGAGAATAAACTTCTGACTATAACAGTTAAGTTAACTGTCCCATGAGCTCTGGGATAGGTCGGATTTGTCTTGCTCGGCTGAAGTTGTGCTTCTTGTTTGGAAACCAAAAAGCTAATTATTTTCTTTATTTCCCTCTTGAGTCCACGTCGGACGGATACAATTCCTCTCATGTCCATGTTGGAGGAATTAAACCAGAGTTCCCGAAGCAAACAGTTTCACAGCAGGGCCTTAAACTTTAAGTACTCGAATGGGCCGTTGGTCCAGGGTTTTGCTACGGACAATCGGACACTTATTGCTTGCAAAGAGATGATAGAAGATCCCTATCTTTCACTTAGAAATCTAAAGAGATGTGCTTACACCACTCTTGGGCTATAAATAAACCTTCACTCGTCATAAATTAGCATCTCATCACTCTAATGAGCTCAAACAGACTAATATATTCATGAATTAATTTCTTTCACTCCCTGACCTGTCTGATCTTAATGACAAAAAGAGTTGGATGTGAAGACTGAAATACTGTAATTATGTTTTTAAGCTCATATAAAAAGTGACTATAGACTTCTCCAGACCTAAAATACAATGTAGATTTGGATTAAGACAGTGTTTTGCACCTTGAATTAATGCTTTTCCTTGTTGAGCTGCCCACATGGGAAAGTTTTAACAGTTCTTCATCCTGTGTCTTAACCTGGGACAACCTGGGACGTCTAATGTGTATTGCACACAAAATTTAAACATGTTTGTAAAAATCTCACGCTCTAAACAGATTGCCCAACTGCTATGCAGCTTCTGGGAGTCCAGGTGCACAGGTTTTTATTAGTCTTCTGGGAAACAAAATTGTGTTACTGGAGGCATTAAAGTACTATTTACTGTAAAGTTGCTTTGAAGTGATATGTAATGAAAAATGATATGCACTAAAATACGCTGCATTGAAATGATATGTCTAGACACAATGTCCTTGCTGTTTTCCATCCACTGAAGAAAAAAAAAATGAAATGCATTTGGCGGTAATGCTGCCATTTTTGTATTCCACTCAAACATTTTCACATTTACTACTATAGTATCTAGCGACATTCACAATTTATGTAAACTGATGTTAATAATTTTCATAAAATAAATATAATGTATACATTTTAAATATTAATGGAAATGAAGTTGTTTATGTCATTGTTTCGATTTTAGAAACTGGTAATGTAATCATTTTTATGATGGATTCATACGTTAATATGTTATTGCAAATATATATGTAAATATAAATATAATTCTCATGAATGAATTACAAAACCTTTTGTAGTAAGCATTCGGACAATGCCACTTTGAATCTGGCTTGCAACATCCTTCCTTTCCCCTTCGGAGTAAAAGTACAAAATTGAGCGGAAAAATCAAATTTGTATTATAAAGTTTTTTTCCCTCCAATAACACCGCATCAGCGCAACTTAAGTACAAAGTGCAAGATTTTCCCAAGACGGTGTGAAATATGTATCTCTCCGTTTCTTCTCACCATACTCTTCCTCATTGCCGGGTGCCAGTTGGACTTGTAGTGGAATGCAAATAGGCTTTTCTCTTCCTGCCGACACAAATAATGTTTCCCTCTTAAGAGGTAGGACTGTGGATGGAAGTGCCTGGCTTTGAAAAATGGCATTGTTATCATGAAAAGTAATTTCTAGGTGAGTAAATTGCTTTCCTTGTTCCACCACTTTTCAATTAGTCAGGGAGAGCTCGTGTGGCAGAGATGCGGGCGGTAATAAAGCAGCCCTTAATTCGTGGTATTGTGATATCTGACACAAAAGTAAAACTGAGCCAATTAAAGCTGTGGCGAGGGACACGGCTTATAATACATCCTAAAACCTCTGCAGTCTTTAGAGGCCATATAGTTGGCGCTCTCTCGCTCTTTCTGCCTTCCTTGTAATCCCTGACTCATGGTTTTTGTATGTTATGAAGGAGAGATGATCATAATTGACATATCAGGGATCGACGCAGGTCTTCCACAGTGAGATGGTTGTAATGAGTAGAAATATATTTTGTTGGCTTTCATCCCACCCCCCCCATTTTATAGGAAATACACTCAGTCGTGACTGTCCGAAACCAATTATTGAGGTTATTATGAGCCTCTGGGTGAATCTCATGAAAACATGTCCAGGTCACATATAATCCTGAAATCAACAGAAAAAAAGAAAATGAAGCATATTTTTAGGACTATTTTTATCATTTATATTTTAGATCATATATTTTTTCATGCCAATTAAAGCAATAGCTCATGCAAAACTGTGAAAACCGTCATAATGTACTCACCCTGATGTCGTTTCAAACCTGTATGCGATTGTAATTTTACTGTGAAACATAAAAAGAAATGCTTTGAAGAATATTTTACAATTCATATGGACCATGACCGTCAAGTTCTAAAAAGGTCCCAAAATTTTGGATGTTATCCACTGAAAATTAGTGGCATCAAACCTGGTGTGACAGTTTGATGCACACTTAAAAAAAAAAAAAAAAAAAAATCAGATATGAAGTTATTTCATTTTAATTTAATATTAATTTAATTTTATGCTTAAAAATAAGACCTTGTAATAATTCATTATTTTTTGGACATTTCTAATTATATAACAATATAATTTTAATATTAAAATGCTGATTAATATATTAATGGTTTTAATTATATTCTATGATAATTTTCAAATGTTCTTATACAGTGCCCTCCATAAGTATTGGGACAGTAAAGACAAAATTGCTCTGTTGGCTGTGGAGTCAAGACATTTGCAAATATGATTAAAAGATGAATATGAGACA
>JAUZSZ010000139.1:7313913-7329992 GCA_034780575.1 Labeobarbus marequensis
AACTTCCTGACCATGCCCCCTATAGACTCTGACGATACTGTGGATTGTGCACTAGCTCAAAGGCAACAATCAAGTGGAAAACATGTAACAGGATCTCACTGATAGGGTGGAAAAAAAGCAGAAGAGTGCAGAATTCAAGAGCTGTCACTATTTGTGTACACCTGCTATTCTGTTGCAGATTCTCGGATTATTTTAGAGCTTTCAGGTACCCTCTTTTTTAATCATCTATATCACTTAACTGGCAAAAAATGACTGACGCTGCTAATAACAATGTCACACTGCAGTTTTTGAAGTATACAGGCTATGCACATCAGCAACAAAACAATGCATATGGAGAATTTGCTAAGGAAGGAAGGAACTGCTTGTAAAAATGGCTTAGCGTTGTACCTAATACACAAAAAAAGTATGAATTTTCCTCAGGAGGTCAAACGTACTTACTTAAACCGTAGACATTTTTTCAACTGCCCTGAATTTAGGATTTGAGTTAAACAGAGAGGAATATTTGACTAGGTCGTGAGGATAAGTCTTCCAATCTTCCACTTTCAAAGAAATGGCCAATTTTTTGGCACCTTTTAATAATGCAAAAATCAGAACATTGTTAAAACTGAAACATCTTTTGTTGAATTTCCAAAGAGATGGAGGTAGAAATGGAAAAACGATAAAACACTCACTCAAGTGTTTTTCTTCATCCACATCCAGACTGCAGAACTTCTGCTGCCCCCTGGGCCGCCCACCGGCTCCTACTGCAGAAAAACCAAGGGAAGGACATTTAAAATTCATCTCCAATCATGATTTCTGCTTATTGAAGTCATCTGTTCCCACTTACACCCTTCGCCTGCTCCCTTAATGAGGCTAATTAACCAGCTTTAATGACGGGAGACAACTAATGTGCAGGTGCAATTATTGCCCAATTAAATGCTAACACTCCCCTAATGAATCAGTGAAAGAGACAAGCAGAGCACGCTTTGAGAAAACAGTCACTTTTAGCACTCAAGCTTCAGCTCGAGTGTGAACACAAAAAACTTTGGAGGAATTAAACGTCTGTTGAGGAGGAGCAGTTCTGTTTATTGGATCCAATACTTGAAAATACTTCAAAACTGAGGTCATGCCAGTTTGAAATGACATCAAAAAGGAAAGATGATTAGCAAAAGTTATTTTACAATCATTCATTCTCATGCTTTGCCACACCTCTCTAGCAACATTTACGAAATATTTTGAAACCAATATTGGCAGAAACAAAATAACTCAATCCAAAGGCAGGGAGATATGGATGCCTCTATACGGATAGGCTTGAACGAGGACATGGCCGTCAAGACGAGACTTTGAAGGGGCTGAGTGAAGTGGATACAGTCGATAAGAGACTCCGTGATAAACAAGCCCGAGAAGCTCAATAAATCACGAAAGCTATTAAAGCGAGTGACGTGCGTAGGCACTTCAACAGAAGCTTTTTAAAGCCGATATACTGATGCTCTAGACATAAACACCATTTTATTTCCTGTCATCTCAACTTTTCAATCTTTCCAAAATGTCCCATTTGATGCCGGACTGAGCTGAGAAAATATCTTAGGTGAACAAACAGGAATTCAAAATACCTTCCCTCTTAGAAACCATTATGAATGCAAGAACTGGAAAATAAGGTGTCGGGAGCTGGATAAAATCACATATTCTGAATGCGAAATCTGTCCACGTTTCACTCAGAGATAAGTGCACCTGCTCGTTGATGGCGATCACCGATTGATGTTGATGACGGTAAAATGCAATAAAAGAAGGGTTAGCCGTGGCAAACCTCGTGAAAATGAAAGCCGTGGGATAATAGGAGGCATTTCTCACAGTGTGACGCCTGGCACATTAGTGATCAGTATTGATAAATTAGCCAACATCGCTATTCAACATCTGCTTTTATAAACGAGAACAAGCACACAGATCAACCTCACAGGATTGTTTTCATCTTATATTAATTGTCTTTTTTACTTGACCTCAATTTTTCATTGCATTTTCAACTACAACCTTGCTTGCGACTCTAAAACAGAACTTTTGGCTTGAACTCTTAAACCTCGCCGTTCTTAAAGTTACAAAAATAAAAACACTTGGCTCTCTTAACAGAGCATTTAAGATATCAGCTATCAGCTCAAGGCATTTTTGAGTTGAAATGACATCACAGACACTGTTAGCGTGTTGGAAACTGCATTTGGTGCTTTAAAACAGCACGGGACGGTGCATTAAATGCCACTCTTGTTCAGCACCATGGAGAGCTGCGAGCTAAGAAAGATGAATTCAGGACCACGGAGAGCAGACGGCTTAGAATGCACAGCGGGTCTTTCTGAGTGAAGGGTAGATGTACGATCATAAGACGCAGCCTGAACGCGAGCAATAGCTCAGCTCTACGACCCTCCAGCTCATCAGGAAACACTACTGGAGTGAGAGAGACCAAAGGGAGAGCTGAAGAAATGAAGAAAGAGATCTGGACAGAGAAAGGTGTGTGTGTTGGGGTGCGAGTGCTGTGTAGATAGAAAAAAACATTTGGCCTGATTCTCTCCAAGTGTCAGCAAAAGTAAAGAAACAAACTTTCGGTGTCAGCCTATAAGGTATTACGGTCCACAAGTACTACATGTTTTCTTGGATTAAAGGTAAGCGCAACTAACGACTGTCGCCGAACAGAAATGCAAACTCATTCTTGCAGTCATCCTACCCCAAACAGTGCTCTTTTTTAAAGAGATAGTTCACCCAAAAATGAAAATTCTGTCATTATTTACTCACCCTCATATTGTTACAAACCCCTAAGATCTTCGTTCATCTTCAGAACACAAATTAAGATATTTTTGATGACATCCGAGAGCTTTGTGACCCTGTATAACGAGCAACGCAACTCATACGTTCAAGCCCCAGAAACGTAGTAAGGACATCAGTGGTTCAACCGTAATGTTATGAAGCTACAAGAATACTTTTTGACCGCAAAGAAAACAAAAATAACGACTTCATTCAATTATTTTTTTCTCTTCCGGGTCAGTCTTTGACGCACATTCACGAGTGTACCACGACACATGGACTATTTTAACGATGTCTTTACTGCCTTTCTGGGCTTTGAACATTTCAGTAGTGTAGCTGTCTATGGAGGGTCTGAGAGCTCTCAGATTTCATCAAAAATATCTTCATTTGTGTTCCGAAGATAAACAAAAGTCTTATGGGTTTAGAACGACATGAGGGTGAGTAATTAATGACAGAATTTTCATTTTTGGGTGAACTATTCCTTTAAGATCCTGATCTGTCCAACAAGGCCTCAACCAATGGTGTGAGTTTGGGGTGTGACTTTCTGTTGGACTGATCAATAACAGAAAATGATAGTGTTCAGAAAACCAGTTTGAAAACAATCATTTCTTTTCCATTTGGTCACACTAGTGAGACTAAAATGACAAGTTTCCACTCATTTTCACTTCAAATCAACACTACAAGATATTTTACAATGACTGAACATTTGTCTAGACATTTTGAAGTCTTAGAACAGGGTTTTGTTTCATTTTTAAAGAGCAGTTTTATGGCCAGAGCAAAAATTAGCAGTTTTATGGCCAGAACAAAAATTAGTACTGTCAAACGATTAATCGCGATTAATCGCATCCAAAATAAACGTTTTTGTTTACATAATATATATGTGTGTGTACTGTATATATTTATTATGTATATACAAATATATATTTTGAAAATATTTACATGTATATATTTATATTCATATAATTTATATATAAATATATTTAATATATACACAACATATTTTTCTTAAATATATACATATGTGTGTGCATTTATATATACATAATAAATATACACAATACACACTCATGTGTTATGTAAATAAAAAATTTTATTTAGTATGCGATTAATCGCGATTAATCGCTTGACAGCACTAATAAAAATCAATTTTGAAAACATATTGAAAGGATCTACTTTTACAGGTTTAAAACACATGAAAACTCAACTAACAAAACATTTTTAATAAACACACAAGATATTCTGCCTACCTTCATTCATTGTCTTGCTGATGATCCCTGTGGGGGAAAATATATATATATATCAGTGATAGACCAATACATCCAATTTAAATGTCATAATATTAGTTACTACATATATAAACAAGTAGTTCTGCTTGATTTGTGAGCCCAGCTTTGCGAATGTGTCATGGTCTCTGCGAATTCTTGGAGCGCACAATGCTAACAGCCGGTCACAGGTTTTAGCATCAGAGTTGATCAAATAAAGCTTGCCATCTTTCAGACAATTAGCAGCTGCCACTACCGCCATGTCTTCATCACAAGACCTGTAAAATTTTTATGACAGCATTCGTTTAGTGTCGACTCCGTAGGGACTCGGCGGGCAGCGGCAGGGCTGTGTGTCAATTCGTAAAGCCAATCAAGCGATTTCATCATTTAACACACATGAACTGAAACACACACACCAACAGTGTGATAGAGAGAGCTAGAAAAATGGACTCAGACATACTACGACAGAAAGCAGTTCTCGTTTTTTTCCCACTGAGTTTATATCGAGTCTAAATTTTGAGAAAAAAATGAAACGAAAGAAAACAAAACAAAAAAATCATTTACTTGTGTTGTTCCAAACCTGCATGACTTTGTGCGGAACATGAAAGAAAATATTTACAAAAACGTGTCAGTTTTTTCCCCCCATACAATGGAAGTAAATGGGGTCCAATCTTATGTTGTTTTGACCCCACTGACGTCCATTATATAGCAAAAACAGTTAAAACACTGTTCAAATGAAGATGTTCTGCAGAAGAAAGTCAATCATACAGGTTTGGAACGACATGAGAGTAAGCAACAAGACTTTTTATTTTTGTTTGAACTAGAAGCAAACTTTTAAAAATGTGAAAAGCCCCCATTATCCCTAACACATGGAGCAAACACAGGTGCCACTGATGTTACGGGTGAGAACAGGTGTAACTGATAACACACTTTATCAGCAAAGCTCCAGACCAGAGCACATGCCACAGAGACGGATCTATCGGCGAGTCCATCAGAAGGAAAAAAAGCGTGAGAGAGAGTGAAAGTGAGAGTAGGAGACAGGTGGGCTGGACACGGTCTCAGTTTCGGCTGGTCAAACCTGAACCGCTTGAGCTAATGCTGAATTTATTTCCCCCTCCAGTAGATTAAACTCACAGTCCGTCCCTCAGGACTTCACTCCACTACATTTGGTTTGGAGGAAATGGGTTTTTTTATCTCCATGTTTGAGCACGAGAGACGATGGCACAGGGTGTAGAAACCCTTAAGTAACCATGTTTATCTAATTTGCTGTGCCCCATTTCTGTTCAAAATTCAATATTTTCAAGCAGGCATCCAAAGGGAAATAATTCAGCATTTTTTTGTGTATATTTTCGCCCAGCTGATGCCAGAAAGTTTGTAATCCTTGCTTGGGGATTATTGACCACTGCAGAGTTATTCCTAGACAGCAGTCAACAGAAGAAAAAAAAAAAACAAACAAACTCATATATATATATATATATATATATATACAAATAAGCTGCATTTTCTGAACAAATTATTCATTACCATTACACTTATCCATTCGATTTGCCTTTAGGAGAAGAAAACAAATAAACTAAGAAATTATTACTGAAATATCGAAATTCCCATTTTTTTTCATAAACAGGCTTTGTTTTCTACTAAATTAATCATTAACAGAATTGTTAAGGTTGTTCAAAGGAATCAATCTAAAATAATAATAATAATAATAAATAATTAAATAAAAATGTAAATATAATAGTCTAAAAATATAATAATATGAATGATTTATTATTATATATTATTTATTATAAATCATTAATAAAATACTAACAATAAATATTAATATTAATAATACTAATACTAAAATATATAGCTGTATCATTTTTATTATATTTATAATTATATTATATCTACTAAATGAATCATTAACACAATTGTAAAGGTCGTTTAAAGGAATCAACCTAAAATATAATAAATAAAAATAAATAAATAATGTAAATAATAAATATGAGTGGTTTATTATTATATATTTATTTATAATGATTTACAAGTCATTTATAAAACACTACTAATAAACAATAATGTTTAATAGTACTAATACTAAAATATATATTTGTATTCTTTTTATTATTTTTATATTTACAGTTATATTATTATTAATAGTAGTAGTAGTAGTAGTATTTACACTGTTTAATAACAGTAGTAAGCTATAAAATGAGTTAGTGAACCACAGGGGTTGGCCATTGTAAAGGGGATTATGGGAACAAAAGCAAGATCATACCAAGAGGGAAGGTTTGTATTATAATAAATCTTATCAAGATCTCCATGCAGGAATCTCAAGAGACTTTGAGCTACAAATGAGCAGGGAGGACGTGCGTCCATCAGAGCATCACAATCTGCTGAAGTGACGGGGAATTAAAAGGTTATCTGTTGACTAAACAAGTGAATGATAAAATCTGTTATCGTAACACTAACTCAATCGCTCATCGTTCGACTCGCGGCAGCGCTGGACTGGATTGGCAGCGTAACCATGGTGAGAGATTTGCAGCGTGAAGTGGCCGTTCTAATGAGACGGATTAAACTTCACACATGAGGAGCTGTCTGAATTGAACCTGCTATCTGCTGCCTTCAGCACCGACTCCACACACTCAAAGAGAGAGAGAAACAGTACGAGCCTTTACAAACCGCAAGTAAGGGCGAGTCATACACGAAAATAACGGCTGATAGCTGTAACACAGCAGGTAGAAATAACGCAAGAACTAGTACAGTATGTAACAGGGCAGCAAAGTCAATCTGAGACTCGACATTGTCACTGACAGCAGCAACAGCTGTCTGAACTTCAAAAACCTTTTATTCAATGGATTTCCAAGGCTTTTCCATTAGAATCTCCAATTTTTTTTTTTATTATTATAGACCTGAGCTATATAAAAAAGCATTTATAATTAAATTTTTTACAATTTATTTTATTAAAAATATTTTTTAAAAATATCATACAAAATATACATTTTGTATATACTTTTTAATTAAATTTGGATAAAAATTCATTTTAATTTAAATGAATTAAAATTCTCATAAAAAATAATATGATTAAAACTAAAAGGCATTTCATTAAAAACATAATTACATAAATTTTAAATTTTTACAACACCATTTACCTTACAATAAAATTACAACATGCACTTGAAGATCAATATGTGTTCACCAATTTATATTATTAATCACTTTTCATTAAATATAAACTAAATAGAATTTTATTCAAATTCTCACTGAAATAAGATTAAATATAAATAAAATACATTTAAAATGACTATTAATTAAACTGAATTAAATTGATTAAAACTTTTATTATAATTACTAAAATGTCAATAAAATATGAATTCGATTATTTTTTCCCCTAATTTATTATAAATTCTAAAATAATTTCAATAAATACAATTAAATATATTTACATTGAATATATTTTATTAAACCAATTTGAAATAATGCTTTATTTCAAATTTAAAAATGCATTTTTACTAATTCTAATATAAAATTAATAAAAAATGAATTAAATACTATTTTCATTAGATAAAATTAAACATTTAAATTAACATTAAACATTCAAATTAAATATAATTTTGTTAAATTAAAATGTAAATAAATATCTTATATATGGTAAAATTTACTTTTCAATAGCTAAGATTGAAATCAATTTATATTTTTTTAATATAAATTTTAAATTTACTTTAACAATTTTCATGGCAGTTGGAACCAATACTGACTTTTATTTATGCCGTTATTGATGCCGATATAAAGTGTCAGAAATAATATTAACAAACACGTCACAATTTGTTGTACAATCAGCATACTCAACTATAAATATTATGTTTGCTCTGCAATAGCTTTATTAACAAAAGAAATGTAAGATTATATAATTAATATATAATAACTGTTCGCGCATTTCAAAATTACAAAACATTTCCAGGTCTTCCAAGATCGTAAACCTTGCTTGTCAAATAGTCGCAAATAAAATACTAACACACAATTTGCACAAAAAAAAGTTAAATCTACTCAAAATACCAAAAAGTCAATAAATCATTTAGATGATTTTTTGTAGATTCCTGCTTTTTGTTCAAACAGTTATTCAAACAAACAAACAAAACAAAATTAGAAAACAACAAGTGTCAAACAAAAGGCAAACATTTGCGATTACACATTTACGATTAAACTTTCACATAAATGTTTAAGATTAAACGTTTACGCACATATGTGAACATTTATGTAATAACTTTGATCCAGAGCGACTCAAAGAGATTTAGGTTTAATGTGGAAAGACAAACGGTTTACCTTTACGTTCTGATCGTTTTTTGCGTCTTCTCTTGAACCTCCTGCGAACGAGGCAGTAATACGCGCCCATGCTTTGAGAGCAGCTCTGACTCTGAGCCATACCACCGTACGCTAACCGTAAACACGATCTGAAGTCAACTTCAGCAGGAGTGAGGGTGAGATGGAGGAGGAGAGCAGGAGTGATGTGCTGTGGAGAGGGAGGGCTGATGGTGGGATGTAACCTGCTGTGAACTCTGCTGGTCACTCCCTCATCTTACTGTCATTTCAGACACCTGAAATGAGCTTTTGGCTTTTTCTTTAGTCAAATGCATACAGAACATCATTTATCTTACAGTAATCAACACACAGCTGAACATTAATACCTGTTGTTTGCCAATTATTTTTATTAGTAGTCACCTTTTTATTACATTTAAATAAAATTAATTACATATAATTTAAATCAATTGAAATTCTCAAAATAAGATCAAATACTAAATGTAGCTTAAATTTTATTTTTTAAATAAATATTTATATATACTTACATTAATAACAATATTTAGAACACCATTTACATGCAACAGAATACTATTCTCATTAACAGTCACCTTTATTTATTCAGTTTCAATAAAATTAATTCAATTTCATTTCAAATATTTAAAATTAGTTAAAATAAAATTAAATGAAATATATAATATATAAACAAATTAAATTCAAATGAAATTTCATTAAATATATTAATTTAAATTAAATAAAAACTTTTAGAATAAAATTTACCTTACTCTATCAACAAGCAGCTTAAGCAGCTTCTTATTAGTCACTTTCTAAAACCTTTAAATACAATTTTATTTAAATTAATTAAAATCATCTTTGTAATAAAATGTAATATAAAAAATATTTAAAATGATATTATTGATAATTAAACTTTCATTATATTAAAATTTAAATAGAATATATATTATTAATATAAATTAAATTACTTTTATTATTAATAATAAAATAGTCAATAAAATACATACAATAAAATTAGATACATTTAAATTAAAAATAAATACATTTAAATTCAACTTTTTTACTAAAGCAAATTGTAAATAATAAATATTAAATAAAAACTGCATATATTATAATTCATTTTATTATAAATGAATAAAAATGAATTCAATGCTATTTTTCAATACATAAAATTAAATCAACTTAAATTAAAATTACAGACATTTAAATTAAATGTTTAATGTCAGTGTGTTTAAATATTTTTTGTTAAATTAAAATTATTTCATTTATTATTTTAACTAATTTTAAATTAGCTCATTTTAAATTATTTTAAACATATTATTAAATAAAATATAAAGTAAATATAAAAATATAAAGAAAAATAAAAAAATGTTGTTTTGTATATGACCAAAAATGTTCGAGTGAACGAGTTATTAACCTTTTAATTAGGCAGTACATAGCGACATCCTTTTACACACACTTTTGACCTCACAATCACACACCACTTCAGTCCCATAATTCTAAAAACTTGAACACAGAAAAGCATACTTATACTAAATTTCTGATGTGTATATGTAACCAAAGCGCATTAAAAAATCCATCCACAGATACATTCTGAGGCAAAAGGAGAGCAAGAGGTAAAGTGAGAAACCTACAAACTGTGATTAATAAACCCCTGCCTCCCTCTGGTGGACATTCAGTATAACGACACCACATAAGTATCATCACCCAACCAAATCGCCAACAAATGCAAAGTTATCAGAGCAGCAGATTACTATATATTTGCAGATGAAGCTATAAATATGAAACCCACCTGAATGTTTAACCTCCTTTTCTTTACAAGCCTTACAGTGTGTTTTGAGACCTGTAACAAAAGAACAGATATATCAGCCTTTTTTATATTTACAACAGACACAAGACAATCAGATCAGTCAGCTGTTAAATATGAAGACATCTTCACTGTAAATGACAGATTGTATGAAGGACCAAAGTTGGGAATAAGTTTTGGTTTATTCCCATATTTTGCATTCTTTTATATATTAAATGTCCTATTTATGCATTTAATGTGATGGAAAAACAAAACAAAAAAGACAAAAAGAAAATGTGAAGTACTAGAAAACATCAAATTCAGGACCAAATTTAAGATGTAGTATCTCTGCTCCTTTCACGCAGTAGCTAAATGCTGCCAGTAAACTCAGTGTAAACACAAGGTGGATTTCCTGCCAACTCAAACAAACTCTTGTCAAATCAGTCAGAACATAGAGTCGCGATGCTGACTATTTAAGAAGGAAAAAGACACACAAATGAACAGAAACACCTAAAGAAAACAAAATATCATCATAAACATTCCATTTGTGTCATGTCACGCTATGAAGCCCCGCCTACCGCGAAATCTTATTGGTTCAAAATCCCGCGCCACATTACTATTTCTGACTACTGCATTTTGCTTTCAACGTGAACAAATTTAACACGTTTCAGTCGATAAACCTTACGCTGATTGACCTTAAAAAAAACAAATTTGATTACCACGTTCTTAAATAAAATATAACAGTCAAATATAAAAAGTGTAAATGTTTGTAAAAAGAGAATTATAAACTGAAAACATACTATTTTGGATTCTTCTTGACTTGAGGTAGATCAGAGAAGAAGAAAACCTCCCAAAAAAAAAGCTTCAGGTATGATGGGCTGTTGTTTAATACTGCAGATTTGCTTTGTAAAGGATTCAGGATTACCTTGTGTAATCATTTTAGACCTAAAGTAAGAACATCTATTGCCTTAACATCATGTATGTGCATTTTGTGTGGCGCACTGGCGCTTCATTGTCCTGAACGGGAACTGAGTCCTAAAACTGTTTCTTTTTCATTCAGTCTTCTGTATGTGGAGCAGACATTAAAAGAGAACTGATATGAAGAAACTGTCACAGCCAACACAAACTGCTATTAGAGAAAACTGGACTTTGGAAAACAGACAACTAACACCATATTAGGAGGGCTGAAAAATGGTGCTAGCAGACATCTTTAAGACATTCTTGAAGAAGGAGTTTCTCGCTGACCTCTGAGATGAGTTAAAAACTCACACACAATGAATCAGCAGCTGCTGTGATAAAAGCCCACATGTGTGCACCCTGACATGGCATTAGCATTGACTGAATAAAGTACACGTACTGTACAGGAGACCGTGCTTGCCCGATCGTGCTGAATTTCGTCTGGTAAAAGCTAAAAGTTTACGTGAAAACAGCTACTGGTCTCTTATTCAACAATGACAAAATAAAATAATTTAATGAATTAAGCAGAAAATTATTTAATTAATTAAACTAGTAAATAATAATAATAATAATAATAATAATACAAAATTAAAATAAATTAATTTCAATTAAAATATAAAAATAAAACAAGAACAAAAATTAAAATAAATAAAAAGTATTTAAAAGTGATCCCATAATACACATTAAAATAAAATAAAAATGTAAATAAATTTCAATAAAACAATAAAATTAAAATAAACGCTAAATGTTTAAGTGAGTTTTAGCACTGTTAATAAACAGCTAGCCTCTGATTAAACAATAATTAAATTAAATGAAATTAAATATAAAAATAAAATTCAAAATAAAATGTTTATAAGATAAGAAAAAAACATACATAAAAATATATAAAATAACAAGAATTAAAATAAATGAATTTAAATTAAAATATAAAAATTATAATAATCAACTATAAAAATAATAATTTAAATAAGTGTTGAATAAGTAACAAAATAATATTACTAAAATAAAATAAAAAAATAAAACAAATTTAAATATAAAAATATGCCATTTAAATTAACCAAAAATAAATACAATCTGTAATCATATGAAAAGAAGAAGAAGACAAAAACTAGCTCATATGTACAAAATTATTAGACTAATTAAACATTACTTTTGATTCTTGAACTGGGAAAAATAGTGATAGAATATTATACATTAAAATTAAACCACCATTACAGCACAATGAAACTGTACCTTATTCTCACACACACACAAACTGTTGTATTGCAGGCAAGGCCCTGTTGAAATATTAAAAAGCATTACCAGAGACTCTTTACATTTTCTCATTATGTCAACATCCCTTCGTTAATTCATTAAACATTTGCGTTCATAAGACTAGACCTTCTGTCTCAATTTGCATACATTTACCATGCAAGTGCTCGTATCCGACCCGACTCAAATACCTAGACAAATGACTCTGAATCAATATGTTTTCAGCAAATATGAGGTTATTAACTGTTGCCATACATTTACAACAGTAAAACACAAAATTGAGTCCCGCTTGAGGAAACGTTCCCAGAAAACCTCATTTACGACTCAGCATGGCAAACATGCTATAATATTTTTAACGATTCCCAGTGTAATCTGCTCAGGTTGTGTACGGCTGCCTTTTGTTTAACATTCACAATTAAAGTTAAAAATAAACACAGCAGTATCCCGCAGTTTGACTCTGTGGTCGCAATTTTACTGCACAAAACATACAAAACCACATTTACGAGACGAAAACAAGCTGCTAAAACAACGTCTAATTAAACAAAAGCTGTTTTTGTTTCCAAATCCAAATGTAATCACAGGGCTGCTGTGAAAACATATTATTAGAAAATTATATATTAGCAGTTGAATGTACACACATTTACATTTAGTCATTTAGCAGACACTTTAATCCAGACAATGAAAGCAAACAAAATCAACAAAAGAGTAATGATATACAAGTGCTATAACAAGTCTCAGTTAGCTTAACGCAGTACACGTAGCAAGGTTTATGTTAAATTATTATTAAATTATTAAATTATATAATAAATAAAAAGAAAACAGATAGAACAGAGCAAGCTAGTGTTAGAGGCCTTTTTTACACACCTGTGTATGCATACTGTGATGCTAAATGAATAAGGATTTTTTTTAAATAACTGAATTTAAATTATTATAAAATATAAACGTAGTACAAAAAGAAGAATATAATAATTTAAATAAATAATATTTTGAATAAAAACTATTACAAATAAGTGAAAAAATAAAAAAGTGATAATAAATAAAATACATTTAAGAAAATAAGGTTAATAAACAGCTAACAGTCTCATATTCAACAATAATAAAATAAAATAAAACTATACATAAAATAATAAATACAATTAAAAAAAATAGCAACAAATTATTAGAAAATTAAATATTAGCAGTTGAATGTACACACTGTGATCTTAAATGAATAATTTTTTTTTTCCTGAAGAGAAAAATACTTTTTTTGGCTTCAGTTTCCAAGAAGAATACATATTTAAAAGAAATTAAATAAAAAGTATTTTAAAAAGTGATGAAAATAATTCAAATAAAAAAAAAAAAAGGAAATTAAATTTAAAAAATACAATAATCTGAATAAATATAAAATATATACAAGTTAAAATAAATAGCTGCAATTATATGAAAAATGACTGGCTAATGTGTACAAAATGAACAAATATACTTTCCTTTTGATTGAATGAAATACACTGTGATCTGTTAAATTAATATGGATATTATTCATAAAGTAGCTTTCCTTTTTCTAAAGAAAAAAACACTTATTTATTGCTTATAAAAAAATAAACTACTCAAACTGAAAAAAGACTGAAAAAAAATCTTAAATTTCTCAAAACAACACTTTTATAAAAACACATAATATAAATAAATAATACTATTTAATATTCAATTTAATTTTGAGAATGTTTAAAAAAATATTTTTAAAAAGTCTTAACTTTAAAAAGTCACATGGTTCAATTTTTGCACATCCTTATTATAGTCCAGGTAAAACAAGCTTGAAAACAAATGTTAAAAAAGTGGTTTGACCTACTCTGGAGAAATCCAATTAAAATGTTCCCACTGAATAAATTCACAAAGTCCCACAACTCTAATGGGCTCGTATCTGCTTCAATTGTCAAATAAATGCACACGATAGCAGTCTCACAATGAAAAACATTTTAATACTCCCTAATGCCACCTAGTTAATAGTCTATGTTAAAATCATACCTATATACATATAGTCTTAAATAAACAGACACTCACTAGACTAGAAAGACGCATTTGCAGTTTTCTTTCCATCTTAAAGTCCCACATCGTAGATCAAACTAGACCGTCAAATCCTCTGTAATCCGTCTTTACTAAACTCTCAGCTCTCAAAAACCTCATTCATTTGCTGGCAGAAACACTGTACAGATGGAGCCAAATGACAGAAGATCATTAAAGCGATGTATTCAATCTTCTTCTGTCTTGTACAGCACTCAATAAAGATCAATGCTTCAATGGAAACAGTTTGTCATGTTTGAACAACAAAACCACAACTACACTTTACTATAATTCAACCGACAGATTAAAAAAACTTGTCAGATTACTTGCACAGCTACTATAGAAAGCTGTCTGTTAGCATTAGCATTAGCATTCTCATCCCCTCAGCGACAATTGTTCAAAATTTGAAATCTTCCACATAAAGTTTGACAAGTTTGGTACAAGAAACCTATCGACTAACACTTTAGCTCACGCGATACAGCGTTGCACTTGAGTGATGAAGAGCTCCGGTGAAACTACGGTTTGTCAAAACAGCTCAAATCCACATAAGGAAGTTAAAATAGCACGGCTGCATCAACAAATGCGTTTTTATATAATTTTTTGCATTTGTTAACTCTATCAGGTAGGTTTAGGGTTGGGTTTGGTGTAGGGGATATTTCCAACGCGATAGAGCATTAACCTTTAGTGACACTCACTGGATATTTGAATTCTAAACAGCCGCAATACGTACCTCAAGCAGCATAATCAAAATGTGCCACGGTCACGTACTGAATGTGTGTTTTAGCACCATCATCTCGACATTTCACTTTGAAACTGCCGCAAAACATACAGTAAGGTACATAATTATGGTGTTGCAGAAATGTATGTAGAGGTATGTACGTATTTTCATGAGCCTGGGTTGGAAATGACGATGTTCCATTAACCCATGTTATGTGACTAAAATGTCATTTTTTTCCTCCTGCGATAAGTCATGGCGACAGATGTTGGTAGGTTTACAATATAGTGCAGCCACCGCACTAACTATTATTTTTAATCAAAGGAGACGTCGGTGTGTATCTTTAGCGAAGCAGCACTGGAGTGGTCGTGATCAGCTAGTGACCATGTTGGAGCCGTAATGCGCTGCAAATGGGTGCAGTGTCAGTAAGGGGTTAGCTAAGCATTAATGGCAAGGAAAGCCCCTTATACTTGAGAGTGGCCACATATGAGGTGTTTTTCGGAGGTTATAGTACATTAACGAATGATCTTGTGACTTTTACGTATGCCAGGTGACCTGTAAATGTGGAAAAACTGTGAAAAATTCCTTTTTCGAATTGCCTGAAATGCAAGCGTAAAAACGTTTTTGCGATAAATGTGAGTTTTGGTGAAATTGACGTATTTCCATTGGACGTATTTTCAATTTGCAATTTCACTTTGCGCAATTTGAAGGGTAATGGAAAAATCTCAAAATCTCCATATATCACTCACTCATGAAAATGTATAATATTATGTATTTAATATTTTTAAATTCTTTATATTTTTATAATATATTTGTATAATATAATATCTTTATATAATAGTTATTATTATAGCATTATGTTATATATTCGGGTGTCATTTTTTGAGAATGAGAATGAGAATGAGCTTTATTGGCCAAGTATGTTTACACATACAAGGAATTTGTTATAGTGACAGAAGCTCTACAGTGCAACAGAGAGATATCAACAGGACAGGACACAGATAATAAAAGA
>JAUZSZ010000139.1:7389817-7400313 GCA_034780575.1 Labeobarbus marequensis
AATGTAATGCTAGAATGAAATGCCAAATCATTGAATATTAATATAATCACATGCTGTTTAGTTTCAGCGTCTGAGGGGAATTAGTTAATTGAAGTCATGAAGAGACTCTTATTTTACAATTTTAATATGAAAAGTCAGTGGTTATTATATATGTCCAATCAGTGTTATTTACTGTGTAAATATGCAAATATGATAACATCCTCTCAGAATTGCAGTGGTGTGTGAAATGTTGTTTAACCCTTTGAGAGGGTTGGATAAAATCAGTGCAAATTCAAGCTCTTCATTTGTAGTTGTTTTTGATCATTTTCTGAACCAAGATTAACTTTTTGTTTTAGTGTTTTGTAATTCACATGTTCCATTTTTAATTGTTTACTGGCTAGAAATTAGTTTAAAATGAAGTGAAAATCTCTTTGAAAATTTATTTGAACTGCATTGGTGCTTTAGATTAAAACATCTATCGCATCTCAAACGTGAGTGAATCACCCAGAACACAGGCTTGACAATTGGCAAATTTTTTTTGGGGCATGTTTCTTTTGAAAGCATATCTGTGCTGATCACAGGAGGAAACCCCAACCAGAGCCGAGTCAAGAGTCGCTCCATTAGAGGATGAGAGCGCCGCTGTGATTCAGAGCCGTCCTCTGATGGTCTGATGTGTCATGATGGTTTGTTTCATGTGGCGGCAGCATCAATCCCGCTCACTGACATCCTGATGGTAGCGGGTGATGCTTTAATTAAAGCTGCGACGGCCCTCACACACGCACACAATCAGATAAATGGACTGCAGCAATTTCAGAAACCCATTTCACGTCCTCTTTGCTCAAATTGGGGTGAAGGATGTTTGATGCTTCTGTCATCTCCCTCTCTTATATATAGTTTTAAAATATATATTTTTTTTATTTTATTTTAACTTATTTTGAGCAGAGTAGATTTTGCATTTTATGAAGGGAACTTGCTGCCATGATGCTGAGGTGTTGTTTGCAGTTGTTTGTGACTGTTAGTGTTTCTGAGTGGTTGTTAGTGTGTTGCTGCGGTATTTGAGTGGTTGTTAGTGTGTTGTTAGGGCGTTTGAGTGACTGTTAGTTAGGGCTGTGCAAATAATAGAATGCGATGATCATGCGCATCTAGTCAGTAAAGCTGGTTCTGTGATTAGTAGTTAATCTCCTTCACGTTCTTTCAGATGGAGCGGCATTTAACACACAGTTCGTAGTTCACTGACAAGCTACACAATATCGCATTCAGAATTGCAGTTTAATCGCATTCGATTTTGAACACGACATTGCGTAGCTTATCAGCGAACTATGGCTCTGTGTATTAAATGCCGCTCCATCTGAAAGCACATGAAGGAGATTAACTACTAATCACAGAACCGGCTTTACTGACTAGATGCAAATGATCATCGTATTCGATTATTTGCACAGCCCTACCTAGGGAAATGGTGCAGTTGTTCTAGGCTGGTTATAGGTTCAATCACAGGAAAAGTTGATCCATGGACTATCACTACTGTGACCTAAGATACTTAAACTCAGGTTCCTCTTATAACAGCAAAGTCTAATCCTGCTCCTGGAGGGCCATGTTCCAGCAGAGTTTTGCTCCAGCCCCAATTAAACACACCTGAACCAGCTAACGAAGGTCTTCAGGATCACTACAAACTTTAGAAGGGTGTTTTGCAGTTCTCCTCTGCAAGCCCTTCAGGAGAAGGACTGGACACCCCTGGCATATGGAATTGTTCTTGTAAAACAGCATGATGCTTTGGATAAATAACTAATAATTACAGATTGTGGGTCTTGTCAGCTCTACTCACAGGTGGAGTGTGTATTTCCTGCTTTCTTGCTCTTGTACCAGATAGTCATGCAGTCTTCTTGTAGCCGGAAATAACGCTGCTTTTTCCATGTGCGAGACTTGATTTTTCTCATCACTGTGCCAACAAACATAGACTTCAGGTCATCATCAGCCTGGATACCTGAGGAGCAAGACCGTACAGGAGACGAAGAGGGCGAGGAGGGGTCAGACAACAGGTAATGCACCTGACCCAGATTCCTAGCACATCATTGTAAACGCAACACGCTAGAAACACCCCTTGCCTCTCATGATCAGATAGTGAATGCTCCTTTTGTATAGATATGAGGTTTTGGCATGCATTTTATGAATCCTTATAAGCTTGTGTTGCTAGGGCTCTAACGCTACCAGATGAAGTAATGGAATTATTTAGATATGATTTAATATTTAGCATTTTAAATGCAAAATTAGATATAATTTAGCCCTTTTATCAAGCTTTCCCAGTAAGAACCATTTCCTAGTACAACAGTTTTAACAATGAATGGTTTTACAGTGTTCGTGGAGACATTTAAAGGCAAAATTTACTAGAACTAGTGGAATAACCTTCGTATCACCTTAAAAGTGTTTATATTGACAGTCTACAATGGTCTATATAAGCCACCTGGTTACTTACAGTGTTGCTACATGTATAACACTGAGTCAGTTACTACAGAACAAATAAATACACTGAAAACAGTCAGGGATATTTTTCCCCATAGTTTAAATGTAAACTTACGAAGGCTCCTTTCAGTAGAAGCGATTTGTCGTTCTGTCATTTTTTAGGCGTCTCCTGTTTTAGAATAAAGAGAGAGAAGAACTTAATGTGTCACATTGGCTGAAATGGAGTAAAGAATATTAAAAGACATCATACATTTCACAATGTGAAATGCTTATACATTTGTACAATAACATTTACGCCTGTAAATGTTAAAAAACCATGCATTAAATGGGTATACTTGGGGCATCCCTTAAAATGAAAAGCTAGATTGTGTATGTAACAGCATAATTTTCATTAATAAAAGTAAAAAGCCATCAGCCTTAATTTCAAAATAAAAACACCACACAAACATTGCAAAAAATGTGAACTATTCAGATACTTATGTATATTTTTAAGAAACTGAACTGCATTTGTAATAATATTAAAATAATTTTTTAAGTCTGATATGTTCCTCCATTTATGCAGTTGAAAACCTTTTCACTGCTTTTAAACAAATACACATGCACACTCTCAAACAAATCTTTTCAGACAGTGTAAATGGCTATTGTTAATGAAAAGCCCCTGGACGTCTGGCTTTAATACAGGGATCAGCACTAGAGCTGTTGCCTCAGACTCTCTAATGTTTGTACGGATCTGTTCAGTGTGAAAGCATCTCACACTTGCCCTCAAATACTACGCACCCATGCAAAATCAGACAAAAAAAGTCACACATTGAATTATGAACTGAATTTCTATGAGTATACTGAGATAAAACTAGGAAAACTCATCTAAAAACAAAACAAAATGACCTCAAGCTAGCCATGTGAGTAGAGATGTTTTGTAATACCTAGCCAAAGTTGCCATGAAGATTCAGGTTTCACATAGGCTAGTCGCCTTAAACATGGCGGACAAAATGTCCAACATTGCTAACGAGTTATTATTAACAAAAACATGCTGAACTCAAGCATATGTCCCAGATTCTTTCAATTCATTTGTTGTTAGTTGCTGTTACAACTAATGACTAAAACTCTTGTAACACTGATATAACATATGAATGAGCTACATCAAGCTACAAATGACAACAACAACAGTGTCAAGGTATGTTCACTTTATTATATTATAAAAAATTAGAACTGCAAAATAATTTGTTACTTTTAAATATATTTTATGTTAAATATTTTTTTAATAAAAAAATACAAATAATAAACTATAAAAGTTACATAAATATGTATATAAGTATTAAATATAACAGTTTAACTATAAGCAGAAAGACAAAACAAGCAACAGTTATGAACAGGTATCCTGCATCTGTAGATAAACTTTCACAGTCAGGTACTTACGTACAATAATATTCACTATCTCATGGTTGAAGTAGCACTTACCCTCTGTGGGCTCATAGTTGGGTCTGTATTTGAGCTTTGAAGAGGAGCATAACTCAGGAGAAGCCGGTGTAATGTGGCCCCCGCTGCAACAAAGCCGGGCTGACTGTCCACATCTCGCCACAACTGATCGTACCACAACACACCTCCCTCTGACGCACAACCACACACCCACAGATCCACAGCAAAACACACGACTCAATGCCCACAAGGGCCCCTTGTCCTCAAAATACACTTTCTGTCTCCTCTCTGTCTTTGGGAGTCAAAACCTTCCCTCAGGCTGCTTTGTCTTGTGTCTCTCGGTCCACTGTACACATAAAACGAGGGTATGTCAGTTTTCAAGTGGAAACACAATCCGGCACATTGTGTAACTGGAGTGTTGCATTCCTGCGGTGTGACAACTAAAGCCTTAATAGTGACCAAATAAAAGTGCAAATGTGAATTGTAACACTTTTCTAAATAATCCTGAGTGAATTCACAGAAATACCATTCCTAGTTACTGATTGGCTGCGATTATCGAAGCTATTTATATATTACGTTATGCCAAACAGAGCGTTTTTGTATTTTTCTGAAGTCATCTCTCTGATAGCACAGAGACGTCTTTTAGACATCTGCATTTACATCTGCAAGACGTACCCAGATAACACACGTACGTCTGCAAGATGTCTTAAAGATCACTTCATCTGGGGAGCATCTGCTGTGTACAAAAATCTGATAGACGTCTTTAAGGTGTCAGTTTTACATACATTCTAAATCAAAACATCTTAAAGACATCTTTTAAATGTCTGTTTGACATCTGATAGGAAACGTTCTGTAGATTTATTGCAGTGTGAATACTTACCTGCTCAAGTTAAAAGTAAATACTTCTAAGTATGAGGTGTTCTGGATGGATATGGACCCGAATCAAAATAGTGAGAATGCTAGGCTATTGCTATATGGCTAATAAGGCATTATAGCATGTTGCTAAGTGGTTGGATGCTAGTATGTTGCTTACTGGCCCAAGTGCTGCAAGGTGAGTACTTGCCTCCTCAAGATAAGAGTACAATCCCTAAGTATGAGCAACAGAAATAGTGTGCTAGCATTTGGCCATGTCGGTTAACACTATTAGCATATTACATTGCACACTTAAGGTCCCTGCACAATGAGTCCGAAATTCTTGCTGAATTTTTCGCACGTTTAAAAACAAATACATACCTCACGTCATGTCAATCACGTTTACACACTACCTCCAAAACGTTCGTCCGTCATAAAAAAAAATTCGGCTATGGTTCAATTTTCTGAATTATTCGCATCCGTAGCCAGCATTTTGAAAGGTGTTTTGACAATTCGGAACCAACGAGATATTCTGTGCTGTGCGTGACGGATTTTGACAAGTACGAAAAACGCATATGAAAATTTTGGACTCAAGGACCTTTACAGTATAAACAGCCCTCCCTCTAAAACTGATGAAGGGGCATAACTTCACTATACATACATATGATCAAAGCGACTGAATGTTCATACAATTTTAAAACGTCTTCATGGCATGTTGACAGCCATATATCGGACTCTCCCGCCCGCTTCCAGTGTGTCTCTGAAACACGCGTCAGGGAGTTTAATGTATTGTTTTAGTTTTATAGTTTTATGTTTGTGGAGCACAACTCAAGAGTCTCTTGTCTATGCTTGGCCTCCCTCACTGGGGCCCTTTAGTGGAGACTCCATATGATCGGATCAGGTTACTTAAGCAAGCATTCAACATTTAGCAACCCCATTAAATTACGTTCGGGCAGAAATGAATAAGAGCATGTACACCTTTTTAGGTGAATACTGAACATCTTGTATTTGAAAAATCAACCTGTCTGAATCATATTTGCATCTATCAAGAGGTCTCGCCGGTCAATTTCGATTGTACCTGGCTTCATCTCCCATTAGGAACTCTTCTTCTCTGTCCCTTCCTCATGTTTCTGTTCATGAATAAAACACAGCCGAGCTCGATGTCTGAGCTCAGTTTACACACATAGCACTGGCGTCTTTAAAAGGGGGTCCCTGCCTACCCGCTATATCATCGAGCCAGCGCCTCCTATACGCACACACGCGGACGAACACTTTCCATTGCAGACATCGCCTCAATGAAACTCTCACCTTGTGTTTAACGACGTATCAGATCGTTCATTACACAATAGTGATTACTTGGCAACTAAACTCAACTGACCATTCGGTTGATATGATGCTTGTAATTGAGACTAGAACAACTATACTGGATCTCAGACTAGACTTCACCATTTAAGGAAAATGGGACATAATCAATTTGTAGATATGTATGTAGACATGTATAAAAGTGAACCGCTAACAGTACTTTTATTATACAAATTATAAACGTACTGTTAGCCACTGATTCACCACAGGTTTCACTGCATTAAAAACAAATGATTGCCGATTTGAAAACGTGGCCATTATATTATTTTATTATTTCTACTGTTCCAGAGCTGGTTTTTGTTGTACTACTAAGGGTCAGCAGGTGGCAGCCAATGAAATTGGAAGCATCAAGATGTAATCCATACACTTTACTGCATGCCGTTTGTTTCCTAAAAAGGGAAGCTATAGTATGCTTCACTGCTGTCCCATTATATTTAATTCAGCAAGTGCCATATCTCTGTTTCAGAAATAAAAATTAATATTATATAAACAAATATATTAATAAAACATACAATAAAAAAACACTGTTTTTTTTACACTAAATTGGATTTGAGTTATTTACACACACACACACACCAAAAATCTGTAATAATTTAATGTTAATTGCATATTATATATTAATGAAATTATATTTTTATACTAATATATATATATATATATATATACATAAAATTATACATTTTTACAATTAAATTTTATTTAAAATTTCATATAGTGTAATTATATTATTATACAATATAATAATTTAATAAAATTACATACTTTTTACACTAAATGTTAAGGCCTGTTCACACCAAGCACGATAACTATAAAGATAATGATATAGTTCTAAAAATCGTTCTCAATATTAAAGAGTAGGAAAATCCACACCACAGCTATAACAATAAAGGCACAGAGAAACGATATCATTGGACTCACTTTCAGAACGATTTTTTTCAGCTCATGAACAATAAAAACATTGACAGCCAATCAGAATCCATCCTTCGAGTTCGAGAATTTAAAGCAGCAGATGAGCATAGTTATCGTTCTTGGTGTGAACGGGGCTTAACAGTGTGTTTTTTTATATATATATATATGTATATACACTTTTTACACCAAATGTGTGTGTGTATATATATAATCATTATTATTATTAATTATTATGATCATTATTATTATAATATTGCTATTAATATACTGAACAAACCATATCTCTATCTTCTCACATCCTCAGTGTCATTCACATCATTTCATAAAGTCTATTCTGACTAAGGTCTTTAATTGTAATTCAAAATTAGCCAGAAATATCCTAATTCCTCCTCAAGGCCAGAAAGGCAGCACAGCAGACGGCAATTTCACTTGACATTTCCAATGGCATGACACTGTTTATTTAACAGCATTCAAAATTACACATTTTTGTGATGAAAAATACAGACAAAATAGTCTTTCAATTCCTCTCGATTGCATCAAAAAGGCATAGAGGAAAAAGAAAAAAACCCTAATAATGGATGAGACTGACTCTTCCTCAGTCCAGCAGAGTCCAAAGTCAACTTTTAATATCTCGAAACAAACCGTGAATGCTGAGCACCGTTTCTGAGCTTCTTGGCAAAAAATATTAAGTGCCCTTGTATGCGAAACAGTCTGATGTGTTGCTGGCCGTTCTGGAGGGTTTGGGATGAGTGCGAGTGTGTGTTACTGAGGCGGTAAGGGGATGCCGCGGGGGTCCGTGACCTGCCCTTCCTGTAGGTTTTTGACGAGCTGAGCGAGCCAGCGTTTGGTGGTGGAGTCATCCTTTAGCACTTGAGCAAACGTGGTGTCCTTCAGCTGGTCAGGCAGGCACTGACGCAGAGCTTCTCTTGCCCTGAGAGACACAAAAATATGATTTCTGATCTTCCTTTTATTGAAAGATCAATCACCGATTTAACTGAAATGATTCAGCAACACAAACACGATTCTAATCTTTGCAAAACCTCCTACTGGCAAACAATGAGCAAGCAACTCCAAAAGCAGGAATACTATTAGCGAAAAAGAAAAGTACCTGGAGTTGTCAGAAAGTCGTAAATAACAGCGCACAACATGCTTCAGCAGTCGAGCCGAGGGCTCCTTTGACAACTGAAGAACCATCTTCCCCTGCAAGACAAAAAACACAAAAATTTGTTATTGAAATAGTGTGTGTGTGAAGGTAAATCAGTTACACCAATAAACAGTTACAAATCTGTTTATTTTTTCACAATTAAATGCAAATTTTTACATTATTTTCATTACTTAATCAGTTTGTTGTTTTCTGCAAAATGATACTTTCATCGTTACATGTAAATATCACTTTTATTACTTATTTAAATATGAGTACTTGAAAAAATATTTTCAAAGCATTTTATCTTCAAATATCATTCATTTTCATCCAAAAAAAGAATGCAATTACAACATTATAATTTATTCATTTTGTATTTCTTTAATAATTTTAGTAAATTTTATTTTCTATTAACAAATGCAAAAATGTTATGCCGCATTTGTATTATTTGAAAACTTTTCAATTGTTTTTGTTCTCCAAAATGACACATTGAGTCATTACATATGAATATTACCATTATTACTACATTTGCCTCTCAATTTTTGTAATATTTAAATTTAAGACTGGTATATTTGATTATATGTTCAAATTATTTCTATCAAATGTATTCATTTTCATTAAAAAAAAGAGTGCAGTTACAAATTTATACTGTATTTGTATTTAATATATTTATTTATAATATATTACTTGTATTTATTATTAAATGAAGTTATATATATATATATTTATTTATTTATTTAAATTAATTTATGTATTCATTTATGTAAAAAATGTTACAAATTTATGTTGCAATTTTATTTAACATTTATTTGTAGCATATTATTTGTATTAATTAATGATTGTTAATTAAAGTTAAATATAAGTATATTATATTTAAATATATTAAACAATGTAAATATAAAATTAAATATATTATGAAATATATGTATTTATTATATGTTTAAGTGTCCAACAACTCTATCAGTATTCTGAATAAAATGAATAATAATGAATCACCAGTATCATGGCAACGTGTGAAAAGCGTTCGTAAGTCTGGCAGATATACGCAAGACCCGTGTCATCCAAGAGGATCTTCTGCAGTATAAATGTGGCCACCTGAAAGAGAATCCATCCATCTGAATGTCCAATTACACTCATAATTATAAATAATAGATGTTATTAGGTGATATTTTTGCAAGCAAACCGTTTTGGAGAGCTCGCTGCCGGACTCCATGATGCGCAGACAGAGAGGAATGATTTCTGTGGTCAACAGGAAGTTGATCACCTCCTGCTCATCTGTTTTCACTAGTGCGCCTATCAGACAAATACATTATAATACACACTAAAACAATGTTCAGTATTTTTTTTCTGTATTACCTGCTTTTCTTACCGATAACACCCAGACTTGTGAGCCGCAGGTATTCGAAGGGGCGAGTTTTACTGACCGTGTGCAGGAAGGGATACAGAAACAGAGGGATGTGAGCTGCCAGGAAAGCAGAGCTGAGGATGAAAGACAAAAAAAGGAGGAAAACAGTCAGCGTGGCACAGGATTAATAATAGTGTGTCATTTCCTGTGTGTATAGGAATTGAGTTACCGTGTCTCTACGTGGGAGGCCACACACTGCAGCAGTGCTAAAGCGTTACACACTCGATTAGACTGATGTGCTGTCAGTGTCGGGGGGTTTATGGATGGGTAGATGTTCACAATCTCCTGGAAAGAAAGAAAAAATGATGACACCAAAAGACACCATAACTTAGTCATTTTAAATTGTAAAAATAAATATTAACAACAACTTTTTTTTTTCTTTTTATTGTTAATGTTATTATTTATTTCATGTATTATTTTTTTCCCTTATACATTTTCTAATACTTGAATTAATGTGAATTAGATTTAACTAATTATTTTGTCAAACATCATTCATTTTCATCCCCAAAAAAAGTTTGACGATTTATAAATTCAAAAATCATTTAAATCAATAAAAACAGTTACAAATTACTTTCTATATGAAAAATGTGAATTTATTTAACAACTTTATTTTTGTCAAAATAAATTGCTAAATTTTATATTGTATTTTCATTACTTACAAATTATACTTAATTTAAAAAAAACAATAATAATCATTTGAAAAATTGGAACATAATTTATTATAATTACAATTATATTAACATTTTTTTCACTCTTTGTAAAATTTAAAATAATATCTAAATATTTTAAGAACTGTTTTACTGTCAAAAGTCATTTATTTCCAAAAAAAAAGAAAAAAAGATCAAATTTATAAACTGACACAAATCAATTAAATCAATAAAAAGGTAGTTACAAATCACTTATATATATATATATATATATATATATGTTTTTTTTTTGTTTTGTTTTTTTAATTTCAATTTTTTAAATAATATT
>JAUZSZ010000139.1:7462357-7472837 GCA_034780575.1 Labeobarbus marequensis
ACAGATGGCTTGCATCGGTGGACTAACCAATGTCTGCTTGGACCAGCTGCAGAACTGGTAACAAACACAAACCACAACTTAATTTCCTTCTAACCATACATTTTTTTTGCAACTGTTGTAAAATAGCCCATGATTCTCTGGAAAACAAAGCCAGAATATCATTTACATCATGTCATGACAACCAATTTTAATAGTTTCCAGATCTTCAAATACTGTCTAAGCTAAATGGTATTGCTCATAATTATATTTTAATTCTGAATTTTGACTGTACTATATGTATTTTTATTCATTTTTTTCATACAGATGATTGCACATACCAATGGTTTACATATTTTTAGCAAAATCTATACTTTTTTATAGGAATCCACACAAACTGGAATCAAAAAATTTAGCAAAGGTTCAAGTTAGAAAGCTGCTTTGTTCGATTTTATAGACCTTTTTTGCAATATGTAAATAGTTATATTTTTGCTACACTGTTGACATTGGGCCTTTGTTCGCATAATTTTATAAACCTTTTCTACCTGCAAAATATTGAAATATTGACAGTATGTAAATATTTTGACAGTATTTAAATATTGATCATTTTGCTAGACTACTGACTGTAGACAATGGATTGTTTTTTTGTTTTTGTTTTTACAAAATTTTATAGACATTTTCTACTTGCGACATTTCACAGAAATATTGACGATAAATTATATTGACAGTATATAAATATAGATAATTTCAATACACTAATGACAAAAGACAATGGATTGTTTTTTTGGGAAAAAAATTTTTACCGACCTTTTCTGCTTCACAGAAATATAGTAAATTTGTGACAATTTCGCTACACTATTGAATTGTTTTGCTCACAAAATTTTATGGAACTTTTCTGCCTGCAAAATCTCAGGCAAATATTGATAATGTTAAATATATTGACAGTATCTAAATATTGCTAGTTTTGTAACAGCACTGACAATGGACTTTTTTGCGCACAAAATTTTATAGACCTTTTCTGCTTGCAAAACTACACAGAAATATTCACAATAGTAAATATTTTGACAGTATATAAATATTGATAATTTTGCTAAATCACACTCTTAGGTTTTACAAAATCACGTTTAAATCATATATTTTTGTGTTTTGTTTGTTTTCCCCCCTCAGGTTTACTTCTCTAGGAGAATCTCTGCTTCAGCTCAGGCAGCAGCTCAAGAAACTTCTGGAGCTGGAGCAGAAATTGACATATGAGAACGATCCCATCACCCTCAGCAAAAGCACTCTGGAAGACAGGATCATGTTGAACCTCAAAAATCTCATCACAAAGTAAGAAACCTACTTTGCTTGATACACCACTGCTGAAAGGAGTCACTGACAATGAATAATTTTTATTTGCATGTTTTTTCAGCTCCTTGGTAGTCGAACGACAGCCGTGCATGCCGACCCAACTCCAAAGACCTTTGGTGCTGAAGACGGGTGTTCTGTTCACCCTCAAATTACGGTAACTGTAAAGACACAGCAGATGATTCGCATTTCTCTGGAATTAAAGGCTGGATAATGTTCATTTGATGAATGATGAATCACATCATTTCTGTGCTCCAGGCTGCTCATAAAACTTCAGGAATTCAACCACACTGTTCGGGTGAAGGTGCAATTCGACAAGTAAGTGTTGTACATACTCTGACTCAACCATAAATCATAGAGGAATTGTTTTGTCTCTAAATTACTTAGTCATTTAGTGTACACGTTTAGTAAAATACAGCTTATTTTTACATTACTAATGATTCACTTGTCTGTTTAGCATTTTTAGCTTAGCATACATTCAGAAAAAAACACTCAAGATGCATTTCATTGTGTTAACATGTCTCTCTTCACCTTTCAGGGATATCGTTGAGAAACGGAAAGGGTGTGTCCTACATAATTTCCTTATTCGCATACTATTTTAAAGGTACAGTTACCCTAAAAATGAAAATTCCACTTACGTAGTAATGCTCCTGTTTTAGGTTTCGCATGTTTAACATCTTGGGAACGGCCATGAAGGTGATGAACATGGAGGAATCCAATGGGATGGCAGCAGAATTCCGTCATCTGGTAAAATGATAAAGAAAAAATAGCAAATTATAGTGTGGCTCCAGCATAATTTAGTCAAACACATTAACAGTATTATTTTTACTTCACAGCAACTTAAAGAGAAGAAAGTTACCGGAAACAGAACAAGTGAGGTGAGTTTGAAATCTTTTGATTAATTTTGATTAATCTAATGCATTCTTGCTGAATAAAAGTACATATTTCTTTTAAAAAAAAGCCCAAACTAAAAAAGGTATATTCTGTCATTATTTACTCACACTCATTTCGCTCCAAAACTGCATGACTTTCTTTCTAATGTGGAGCACAGTAAAGCTCCAGAACTCACATAAAAGTATCTAGAAAGTTGTCAGTAACTCTTGTGTTCGGTTTTCCTGGTCTTCTGAAGTCATATAATCAATTTGTGTAAGAACCTAATAGAAATTCAGTTCTTTCTGCTGTAGCTCCTCTTCTCATTTGAACTTCTGCGTATTCACGCTTCGAACGTGGTAGAACAACAACTCAAACTGCCATTTTTGGCTAAATTCTTTCTTAAACATTCATCAGGGCCCTCTGATCGTCACGGAGGAACTTCACTCCATCACCTTTGAGGCTGAGCTCTGCTGGTCTGGAATGGTCTTGAACTTTGAGGTCAGAAGATCCTTCAGAACAACACATAAACATCACCAAATCATGATGATCATCAACTTTCTTCTCTCTTTCCATCTTCAGACTACATCACTGCCCATAGTCGTGATCTCCAATGTCAGTCAGCTACCCAGTGGATGGGCCTCCATCATGTGGTACAACATGCTGACCTTTGAGCCAAAGGTAAAATTCACTCATGTTACGCACATAACACAACTGAAAATTACACTAAAATTCAACTGAAAATAAATATTAGCTAAAAACATTGAAATGAGAAGGTTTGCCTTGGAAAATAACTGACATTGGTTTAAGTTGAAGCTCTAAATTTTCTAACTGGAAATAAAGTAAAACTGAACTAAAACTAAAACTGAAAAAATAAACTAAACCTTAATAGAAATGTTTTAAAAACACAGTTTTAAAGTAAAGCACTAAAATTACTAACTGGGGGGAAAAAACTGAAACTAAACTAAAATAAAAATAAATTAAACATAAGTAGTAACATTTAAAAAGAACAAAAACACACAAACAAAATAAATAAAATAAATACAAATAAAAATGACAAAACATAAAATAACTAAGAATTTTACTAAAATGAAAACTAACAATATAAAGATTAGATTGTAATCTAAAGAAAAAATTAGAAAAGAATTAGCAAATAACTGAAATAAGTTTAAGTTGAAACACTAAAATTACTATTGCGAAAAAGTAAAACTGAACTAAAAATAAGACTGAAATAAAATAAATTAAACCTAAATAGACACAAGTTTAAAGCAAAACTAAACTTGAACACTAAAGTAACTGGGAAAAAACCTCAACTAAAACAAAATAAATTAAACCTAAATAGAAATATTTAAAAAGAACAAACAAACAAATAAAAAAAATAAAAAATGATTTTATGAAAAACTTAAAAATAGAAATGGCAAATAACGAAAATAAAAAAAAATTAAGCTAAATTGAAATGTTTTAGAACAAAAATTAATAAATATTAAAAACAAATTCATGAAATAAAATTAAATGAAACCAAAGTATAAATATTATAAGTTGAAAAACTTGGAAGTGTTGCCTTTGCAAATAAAAATGTCATGAAATACTGAACAATAAAATTACTAAATAAAAACTAAAACTGAAATAAAAACAGCTTAAATAGAAATCATAAAATGACAATCTAAAATGAAAACTGAAAATCTAAAAATAAAATGAATTCAAAAGTAAGTCCTCTTCAACACTAATGGTTTAGTAATAGATATGAGTTCTACATGCATCACAAAATAGATTCCTGGAGGCGTTTCCACGGATTCTGACTTGAACTTTAGCTTCCATGTTCTTTGATCGTTTCTTCTCCAGAACCTTTCGTTCTTCGTGACTCCTCCTTCAGCTACGTGGGGACATCTATCAGAGGTGCTGAGCTGGCAGTTCTCCTCCATCACCAAAAGAGGTCTTAATCAAGAACAGTTAAGCATGCTGGGGACCAAACTCCTTGGTGAGTACGATACACTTACTTCACATTGAATGCGACTGATTCTCTTGGAACAAATGAACTAAATGCACAAGCGTGTGAACTTGGGCCCACAGGTCCTAAAGCGGTGACGGATCCTGAAGCTCAGATTCCTTGGAATAGATTCTGCAAGGTTGGTCTATACAAGATTTTTTACTTATCACTTTATCCATTCCGTTGAATTTTCCATTGCACACCCTTGTTCTGTTCCAGATGTTTGTTTAGAAGTGATTTGACTTGAGACTTGTGTTTGATGTAGTCTGGTAATGAAAAGAACTTCACCTTCTGGCTGTGGATTGAAGGAATTTTGGACCTGATAAAGAGACACCTGCTGAGTCTGTGGGACGATGGGTAAGAAACCAGATGTTTGAATTAGCAAAATCATTAATTCTAGGTTAAATAAAGGAAAATAAACTATAAACACAATTGACAGAATCTGTGGCGATTTTTCGTTACCCTGGTTGTGTCTAACGTTTCGAAGTGTAAAAACATGCCAGAAATCGTTTAGAGTAATAGACTCACACAATGGAGATCTGTTGATCAACCAAAACAAGCTTTAACCCAGTCTATCTCTCGCAGCTGTATAATGGGCTTTGTGACAAAGGACCAAACTAAAGCTCTGCTCCATGACAGAGCTTCCGGGACGTTTCTGTTGCGCTTCAGTGAGAGCAACCGCGATGGAGCCATCACATTCAGCTGGGTTGAACACGACGCAAACGGTGAGATGTTCCTTCACTTTGACACGCTGTGGAACAATAAAGGACTAAATAAAACAAATGATATTAAAACGTCAAAAAACAGCTCATTTGGATTTGGATGTGGGTTTCGCTTAAACTTTGGCTTGAAATCAAATCCGTTTTGCAAATTTAACGCTCATTACTTGGGTTTATTAAGAAGAGCCACAGATTCGCTCTGTGGAGCCCTACATGAAGAAGGAACTCTCTGCTGTCTCACTTCCCGACATCATTCGCAACTATCGCGTGATGGCCGCCGACAACGTCCCGGAAAACCCTCTGCGCTTCCTATATCCCAGTATACCCAAAGACGACGCCTTCAAAAAATACTACTCCAAACCTACCGACAGTAAGAAACACGCAGTTGCGAACTATGTAAATTATGAATAAATGTATTAAGAAGCGTATATATACAAAGATATTGTTTTGTTTATCCAGAGCAAGAACCAATGGATGTAGATAAGAAGTTCCACGAGGGATACATCAGTACCACTCTCATCTCCATCTCTGAAATGTAAGTCAGTGTTAACCCTCTGATGCTGCTTGTTTTTATTTAATATTTGTATTTTTAGGACATTTTACAGCATTAAGTTATATTTATGGAATAGTTGTGATCCATTTATTACCTGATAACCACTTTTCAGAATAGACCTGAAATTTCCAAATTAAACTAGGAAATCTTGAATGCTTTGGAACACAGACTTAGGTTTGGTCTCTGTGTAAAGAAACTTGTCGGATTATTGCTGAAGTGAAAAAAGTTCAAGTGAAATGGAAAAAAGTTTAAAAAGTTTTATTATGAAAAATATACAAAATAATATTTTTAAATGTCAAATATATCTTTTCCAAAACATGTTTTACTCTAAAACTCCATGAGAAGTAGTAGTAGTATATTTTTATTTTATGCCATGTCAGCATCTTATGCTGTTTTCATGGCAGAAACAATAAAAAAAAAATACAAGTGTAACAAATACAATGAAAACCAGCAAACAAACAATTTATATTACACAGGATTTTTTACATCATGAGAGCAAAATTCTACAACTTTTTCTGGCAAAATTATACTAAAGAACTCTTTAAGTGAGTTCACTTCATAAAAGAGTTTCTAAAACTCTGAGAATCAAAGCTATAAATCTAAAGTTGTGTTCCAAATCTGAGGCTGATATCACAAAAAATGAACTTTCAGTAAGTTTTTGTTTGGGAGCAATACCAAACATTTCCACTAGATGAAATTCAGTTCCCACTTTATATTAGGTGGCCTTAACCTTTAAATTAATCATTTGATACAGTGCACATACATGTTTTTACATTGTACTTATATTTTTAAAAATACCTATATGTAGTTACATCTGTAATTAATTTCTGTAATTACATTTATAATTACACTGTTGACCCATCCCTTACACCTTAACCCACCCTTAAACCTACCCATACCATCAAACCTGCCCCTAACCTTACCCTTATCCCACCTCACTAACAGCAAAAGTGTTTTGCAATACAATATGAACGCAATAAGTATATTGTACTTATTTTTTGACGTAAATACATAGTAGTTAAGGCCACCTAATATAAAGTGTGACCGAAATTCACTTGCCATTCATTTTCAATGTGGTCATTTTTGACCCCAAATAATATAATTGTGTGCACACCAAAAGCGAAGCAAACATTCGCATCATGTTATCGCTCTAGATTACTCGCTAGATGTTTTTTCACGTCACTCGAGTGAATTAAAACATTGTGTGTGCTCTCCTGATACAGTCAGACATGCCAAACTAGACATGTCAAAAAGCTCTTCGCTGACTGGTTTACGCGACAATGCATCATATGAATTTCCCGCTCAAGTTAAAAATGTTCAATTCGCACAGAAGGCACGATTGAGGCGAATATTGTGAGTTTGCGGCAATCGAGTCGTATAATTCGCCTCATTTGTGTTGCCAGATGCAAATTCACATCTATTTGCATCTTTGCATTGACTTTATATGTAATCTACTCGCATAATTAAATTCGGTGTTGGTGTGCACACACCATAAGTGTGACTACTTTTTTCAGGACCGTTTAATGTTTTCAAATCATGTCCATGTTTATTTATTTAAAAACCAAAACTAAAACCTTTACCAAGTTTTGAACCATTAAATAAAAAAAAAAATCTTAAAATTTTTTTCAAAGTAAACAGCACATAAATGAGTCCCCTAGACTCATTTTAAAATGTCATTTCTGTGCTACCAAACGGGACTGCAAAAATAACTGCTTTTAAATACTTAATTTTAGGCAGCCACAGGACTATAACGACACACTCATGCCAATGTCGCCTGAGGTTTACGGCGAGCTGGAGCGCATGGTATGAAAAATGATAATTATACATTTACAAGATCATTTAAAGATATACTTAAAATATTAACAGCAGTTATTCTCTCCGTTTCTCTTTACTTTAGAACCGATATGTTACCGATACATTACATTTTGAGGTGGGGTACTATTATTCCTATGTATATATAAATATAAAATTTAAATAGATGCTGATACTGTTTTTTTTGTGTTTTTTCACAGCCCTCAGACTTAAGTCTCTCGTAAGTGACCTGAAAGGACAGATGATGCAGAAAGAATAGAAATGTTTCCTTCGTTCTGTTTTTTTCTGTAATAACGCAAATGAAAGAGGAACATCTAGTCGAGGTATAGCCATTGGGTTTAGTAGTCCTCTCTTTTTCATTCTAACGTTATTTGAAAAACTGTATACGCTGTCAGCTATAGCATAAAGACAACCAAACGTATCGAATTAACCCCCATAGTAAAGCTACTGTTACCACAGCACTTATTCTAGAAAACTTTTTAGACCGTGAAGTTGTGTATGAATAGCACTTCATTTTGTATAGCACTTCATTGTCTTGGATGCCAAGTAAGAGAAAACGGAGAAAGTGAACAAAAAAGCTAGATGGATAAATATCACACAATCTTATTTTCTGTAAAGAAAATGAAACCTGTTTTTTAGGACTATTAAGATTTTTTAAGAGTTTAACATTTACAGTAATGCAATCAAATTCTATTTAAATTAATGTGAAAAAACTTTATTTTAAAGCATTACAGCAGTATATGTCATACTGCCTTTGATTTTTGTATTCAAATCAGAATAAATTACTGTAGTACAGGAATTTGACTGCAATAACAAAATTACCGTATTACAGTAATAAAAATACATTATGAAAATAATGGCAACAAACCAAAAAAAAAAAAAAAACTCAATGGTTCTCAAAAAAAGGTCCTAAAATAGGCTCTCTTTTCTTTAGGCAAGTTTAAGATTGTAAGTTTAAGTGTCTTCTGATTGGTTTGGGGGTAAAATACCCAAACGATTCATCCAGAAAGAACTATGACAGGCAGGAGTTCAAGTCTGATGAAACCTTTTAAGCTGTTAGGTGTTTACTTTCCTAACACCGTTTCTAAATACGTGAAAGAAAAAAAAATTATGATGACCTGTTTTCTTGATTTTCCTTAACTTGCTGGTGCTCTGTTAGTATTATGTTCACTTTATGTACTTTGTTGTCGTTTCTCACTTTTGCACTAGATTGTACTGCTGTGTTTAATTACAGAGCAATATTTGTTTTTGTCTTATTTGTTTTGGCCATGATAGAAAGTTATTACTGTCGGAATCCATCTTGTTTGGAATGTTTTTGCACCTTAGAAACTTTCGGAATAGAACAACAACATGAAAACCCCACATTGGCAAGGTATTGTGTATGACCGTTTGAAAAACTTAAAAAACCCCAAAAACAAACAAAAACGTTGCAAAAATGTTTTAAAAATGCAAAAATTTACATCTTCGAGATATCCATTGAATGGATACCTGCATGATGCATGTACAGCTACAAGATAAGAAAAATGAATAACAAAAGCTATGTATGTTCAAAGTCTTTATTGTTTAGTATTTCTTGTGTGGAACATATTGATCAGTTTTGACATTAAATTCAAATGTAGAACATCTACAGTATAGAATAGTTAAATAATAAAAGCAAATTAAAAGGAAATTTCACAACGCAATACATAAACAAATGTAATAAACAAATGCAGAAAAAATTCGTAACAGCTTTCTCCGCAAAAACAAGAAATTACACAATGCAACAAAAACTGACTAAAATGCGACAAAGTTGGAGACGATCATTGACCTACTTTTGTTTGTACTGTTGAGTCTCTTGGTTGAGTTGCTTAAATTTTTTTTCCAATAAATAAATTGTCCACAGTTAAGCATGTACATCCACACACACACACACACATTACAAAACACACATTTACAATACTTTAACAACAGTGTCCCACTAGAAAATATTCACAGAGGTGAATTTTATTTGGAGTTTTTCAAGTATACGTGCGCCTCTTTGTCGTTCGTACTGTACATTAGAACAATCAGTGTGCTTTTCTGCATACAACATGTGCTTATGGACATGAAACCAACAGTTTCTGAAGGGACTTCAAGTTACACAACTGACGGGACATGTTTAGACTGCATTTTGACCATAGCGGCCAGCGTTAATTCCAATGCATTTTTGTTTGTTTATTTTCAATCTATCTTGTCATTTCACCATGTACTGAGAATAAAACAGAAAATGTGAAATTTTTGCTTGAATATTGAAAAACGTTCATTTTCAAAAAACAGTAAATTCCTGTAGTACAATGAACAGGCAAGTATGAAAACTGTCCTTTTGGTGCTTCAAAGTAATTTTGGTAACAATTTACAATACATTTCGATTTGTTAACATTAGTTAGGTAGATGGCTATCAAACACAGGAAATTCCTGTAGTTAATTGAACGGGCAGGTACGAAAATGGTCCTTCTAGTGCTTTAAATTAATTTCATGACACTTATGTTAATATATTTAAACTTACTGTGAATTATATAGGTATGAAATACAGGAAATTTTGTAGTACAATGAACAAGCAGGTGTAAAATGGTCTTTCTAGTACTTTGAAGTAATCTTGGTAACAATTTATAAAATGTTTAAATTTGTTAACATTAGTTAAGCAGATAAGTATCAGATACAGGGAATTACTGTAGTACAATTAAAGTCCAGGTATGAAAATGGTCCTTCTAGTGCTTTAAAGTAATTTTGGTGGCGTTATACAATAATAATTTCAATTTGTTGATAGTAGTTAGGTACATAGTTGTCAAATGCAGGAAATTATTGTAGCACATTGAACTGGCAGGTATGAAAATTGTATTTCTGGTGCTTAAACTATTTCTGGAGCTTTAATTTTGGTAACACTTTACAATAAGTTTCAATTTGTTAACATTAAGTAGACAGGTATCAAATACAAGAAATTCCTGTAGTACAATTAATGGGTGGGTACGAAAAATTTCCTCTTGCTGCTTAAGTAATACTGGTAACACTTTACAGTGAGTTTCAATTTGTTAACATTAGTTAGGTAGATGGCTATCAAATACAGGAAATTCCTGTAGTACAATGAACAAGCAGGTGGAAAGTAGTACTTCTAGTACTTTGAAGTAATTTCTGTAACAATTTACAAAAAGTTTCAATTTGTTCACATTAGTTAAGCAGATAAGTATCAAATACAGGGAATTC
>JAUZSZ010000139.1:7652946-7663182 GCA_034780575.1 Labeobarbus marequensis
CTCCTGGCTCCTCTGTCCTTTTTGCCCTGACACACGGCAGGGACTTGTCAGTGTGGCAGCGTTGGTATCTCGTTCCCACAGTGTCTTCGGACGCAGCTCGAAGTTCCTGGAAGGGAACGTCTCAGGTTACGTATGTAACCATGGTTCCCTGAAGGGAACGAGACGCTGCGTCTCAGAGCCACACTTCCGGCATCCCTGCCAGCGCTCGCTTCATGACTTGAAGCTGACGCCGGCTCCACCGCACGTGCTTATATACTTCCTGGTCGTGACGTCACCCCGCCCGTGATGCCTCGCCCCTTTGGACTGATTTCACTGGATATTCAGAGCATGGTCACGCTGAGGGCATTCGCACAGTGTTTTCGGATGCAGCGTCTCGTTCCCTTCAGGGAACCATGGTTACATACGTAACCTGAGACGTTATTACTCATAAAAGCGACAACAAGAAAAGCACACTAATAGTTTATAGTGATGGCAGTGCAACAGAATACATCTGATTTGTGTGTATCCACAGAGCTGTTGTGTAGTGTGTGTGTAAAAAGATGGAAACTTGTGTCTGAGAGCAGAATGGCACTGAGGACACACACATACACACACTGGCTTTACATGTTTTATAAGGAAATCTCGTAGATGTAACGGTTTTTGTACTTTCCTAACTGTATTTTCAGTTATCTTCCTATCCAACCTCTCACACAAAACTTTCTGCATTTTTGCATTTCCCAAAGAAACAAACAAACAAAAACAAAAAAACAAAAAGAAACTAACAACAACAAAAACATTTTATATGATTTAAAAGCAGTTTTCCTCACGGGGACCAAGCAAACAAATGAATGAATAAATGTCAACAAGGATAGTAAAACCAGTATATTTTGACCTTGTGGGGACATTCTTTGCCCATTAAGTAGAGAATGTAGGACCACTCTCTCTCTCTCTCTCTCTCTCTCTCTCTCTCTCTCTGACACACACACACACACACACACACACACACACACACACACACACACACACAGAACCTCAATCGAATGTTGCGTGCTGTATATACTGATAGACATCATACAGTGTGTGCATAATTATTAGGCCAGTTGCTATTCTGATCATATTTTTTTTCCAAGCACATTTTACCGATTCCAAACCACATCAATCTTAATAACTACTATTAAATTTGTATTTAATCATTTATAAGTGATTTATAATTATCCATGAAGGCTGGAAACAAAAAACTTCTTTTATTCAGGTGTGCATTATTATTAGGTATCAGATAAAATGAGCCAAAAAAGAGAGATCTAACTCAGACTGAAAGTCAAAAATGATTCAAATCCCATGAGAAGGATGCTATACTAATGCAATACTAGAATTTACAAAGTTAAGACATGACCATTGGACACCAAAATGCTCATTGGTTCAGAAGGGCAAGAAAAAACAGGTGAAGAAGAAAAGACACATGGGAACTACAAAAGAATTAAGAATTAAGGTGAAGAATTAGGTGTGTAACCATCAGGAACCATTTAGTCCATCACTGATATTAATGCTGTCAATTTAAAACTGCATTTATTTTTATTTTATTTATTTATTTATTTTTACAAAAATAGCATTATTTTCCTTGTGACTTCAGTCAAAACTCATGAATCATGTACTATAAGATGAGTGAGGTATTAAAAGTAATAGTACATTTTGATTTCATGTTGACCTCAAATATTCAGTGTGATGATATCATTTGCAACAGTGTAGCATACATGTGGCATGTAGCTTCAAATGTTTATTGTTGCATTATGCATTCAGTTTCACTACTTTTTTAATAGTGTGCAGTACACTAGTGTTTCATTCTCAGCACAGCCTGAGTGTGTCTTGATCAGTCTGTCAGGTTTCAGCAGAAGTGTTTATGATTTTGTCCACTATTGATCTCAATCTCATACCTACGTACGTGTGTGTGTGTGTGTGTGTGTGTGTGTGTGTGTGTGTGTGTGTGTGTGTGTGTGTGTGTGCGTGTGTGTGAGTGTGTGTGTGTGTGTGTGTGTGTGTGTGTGTGTGTGTGTGTGTGTGCACCTGTGTGTGTGTAGGTTTAGGTGTAGGGTTGGTGTAGAGCAATAGAAAATACGGTCTGTACAGCAGAAAAAAACATTACGCTTATGAGAGTCCCCACAAGGATAGCGAAACAAGTGTGCGAGTGTGTGTGTGTGTGTGTGTGTGAGTGTGTGCGTGTGTGAGTGCGTGTGTGTACATGCATGTGTTTGTGTATACTTGCGTGTGTGTCTACGTATGTGCACGCATGTGTGTGTATGCGTGTGTGTATGCATGCATGCATGCGTGTGTATGTGTGTGTATGTGTGTGTGTGTGTGAGCAGCTGAAATCACACACAGACTGCATCCGTCACACTGTCTTTCTTCTGCTTCCGTGAAACGTCTTGAAAGTGTTCCCTTCAATTATTCAGCAGCCGAGTCTCTGTCGGTTTAATTGTGTTGGATCTGCATTGATTTGGAGGTGTGTGGCCTGAGTGTCGAACCAAAGAAGCCTTGAGGAAATCATCCGCACCTGTAGAGCCTGTACTGTGGTTTGGATAATGATGACGAGACGACATTAACATGTGGAGTGTTTGTCGAGCACTAATGAGGCTCACGGCCCTTCAGACAAGACTCAGAGCGCAGCTGCTCCATCAAAACACATTACTTAATCTCTGCTGTTTGACAGGACTGTCCTGCAGGAATAACACACTTAATAAACCGCTTGAAGCTGCCTGTTACTAATTACTTTATTGTCATTGTGCATAAAGTGTTAACTGAGAAACTAGCACATGAAGTATTTACTCTTAAAAATGCATTAGTCACACCACTGGAATGTTTACAATCAGCTGAGGCAATTAAAGGAAGACATTGAAGGAATAGTTCACCCAACAGAAGGTTGACTTGCCCTCAGATCATAACTCCATAACTCCAAGGTTTCTGGCTCTTTTTGAAGGAGTTATGGTTGATGTGCCTAACTGGATGGTGAAATTGTGATGAAACGATGGGTTTGATGGAACCACAAGCAGTTCTGTCTTGGCAAGGTTGTGTTGAAGGTGATGACTGATATACAGTACTATTATAGTTTTTGTTAATATTTTTTTATTAGATTTGATTTGTAAATTTTCTATTTTCACTGTGTTGTTGTCACCAAGTTTGAATAATTTTGTGTGATTTTGTTATTTTTATTATTTTTTTAATTATTTATAGTTGATATAGTTTGTTGTTTTAGTATTTCAACTCAAAATTAAAAATTTTTTTAGTCAACTGAAATGTTTCTCTCCTATGGTTTTTAATAAACCTGGCATAATGTTATGTTCAGGCCTTAAGCCATTTTTATGTATTTTCTGAGTGAAACTGAATAATTCATACAGTGCAGGAAAAAAATCAGTGACCCCTGATTTAATGTGTCCTTGGAAAATGGCTGATATATGAAACCTCATGCTTTAGTAACAGCTATGGGATTTTGCCATCTGAATATTACAGTTTGAAGGCTAAATATGCTAAATGGACACTACAGCCAATATATTCTTATTAAACTAAAAACTGTAAGTCAGTTTTCATTTTGATCTTTAAGCAAACAGGGTTAAGTTTAAAATAGCCAATATATTTACTTTTTGAAGAGATGTCGATCCAGAGCGCCATCTGATGTGGTCTTCAGAGTGACCTTTAACATCTCCATACACTCCTTAAGACGAGGGTCTCCAGTACGCAGACCTGTGGCTTTCAGCGCCTGAAAAGCAACAACATTTAGCCTAAATTTACAACAAATCTTGTGTTTTGTTTAAAACCCAATGAATAACTTAGACACAACAAGGCCTATTTTGTCTATAAACTAAGATATGTGCTATAAGAGATATGGTAGCGATGGCCTTGTTCTCCTTGGCCAGCTGGAGTGTGGTTTTACCGTGGTAAATTTGTGAGCTGGAATTTTCTCCTGGCCTTCTGCAATGGTGTAAAACAGCAGATCTTCCAGGCTGGGCAAAATGCCTGCCTTCCTTCTCCTGTGACGTGAACAGATACACAGAAAATCCAGTAAGCAGACAGAAAACAAAAATAGATGATTTATTCAAGGAAAAGTGTTTATCAGTAGCAGGAGAGGTCATACTGAGATTTCATATCATTTTAGTTTCAGAATTAATCTCATTATACCAGTCAGTAGTATGTTCTTTTTAATAAAACCAATTTCATTTGTCAAAAACTTACAATTTTCAAAAAGCATTAGGTCCAAAATATATCCTATGCAAGTAACAAGTCGTAATCTCAAAGTCTGTCATTAGCATAAACGTTTTTTGGAAGAGGAAGAGGAACTTCCTTCCGTGTCAAGGAAGATCAACAATTTGCGGAGAATCTTGCTACGCAAGTCATTTAGAATTTCTTAAATTGATTATTAGCTAGCTATAACGCATCTACATATGCATATTCGCGTAAAATATGGCAAAAGTGAAGGGAAAATGTGTTTTACTCTTGACTGACATTGTGAGATCATCTGAAACCCGTTTTTCTCAGAAAAAGTTAGTCTGTTAGAAAAGGTGGCAATTTAACATAATTCAGGTTTGTGAAAGTTAAATATGTTAAGCAGGAACTAAGTAAAGCATTTGGGAATAAAACTTCCCACTGTAGATTCAGAAGTTCCAACAATGGATTGCGTTCTGGGACTGCTACACAATTCCATATAAGACTTTGAAAAAGAGCACTTGTTTCTGACCACAAATCATCCAAAAATGAATGCAAGAGTGTTTGGACGTTATTTAAATTGGTAGAAAATATTGTTCTTAAATCCATTGTGGGTTGAAACAATGGTGACCAATAATGGCTCAAGGCTTTGTGATGTCATTTCAGGATGATACATGTGGTTCTAGAATGGGAATGTTCTTTAGCGAGGAAAACCAAGCAAAGCATTTTGTAAGAAATAATTGGAAGAAAGAAAAAAGACATCAAATAAAATGAACCAGATACTTACACAACAAAGTATGCAGACAACCAAAAGAGAGAGAGGGAAAAAAACAAATGAATGAGACATTAAGACATATAAAACACTGGCAAAATAAATAAACATGGATGCATATGTTCTAAAACAAAGTTCTAAACACAAACTAACATTTTATTGAATTAAAATAGAGATAACAGGTTAGTTAATGACAGACCCACAAAACGCAAATCAAATTATAAAAAAAATAATTTTGATGATAATACTAATTATACTATAGTTAATAGCTTTTGGAAATGACACAGAGGGAAAAAATGATCTCAAAATTCAAATTTTAGTTGATAAATTGGCCATGGCGATTTCAGCCTATAGTCCAGGCTAGTGTTGGGGAAAGTTACTTTTAAAAGTAATGCATTACAATATTGCATTAAAAAGTACTAATAATTGCATTACTTAGCTACTTTTAATGGAAAGTAATGCGTTACATTACTTTTGCTTTAATTTTTTCACCTGGGCTGGGCTTGTTTATTCCAGAATCAGACTTAGTTTTATTCGCCAAGTGTGCGCAAACAAACACACAAGGAATTTGTTGTTTTTTAAGGAGCTCTTGGTACATACATACATATCTGACATGAGAACAGACACAATTAGATTTGTTTTTAATGACAAAAAACCCAATGCTTCTATATTTGGCAAAATGTAAATTCCTTTTCACACCAAAAGTGAAATTAATAAATAATCCTCTGCACCTCACTCCCAATTTCTCTCAACATGTGGACAATTCGTGTTACTTATTTGAAAAAGTAACTTAGCTATTTTGTTGTAAATTTAAAAGTAATGCGTTACTTTACTAGTTACTTGAAAGAGAGTAATCTGGTTATGTAACTTGTGGCAAGGCATTAAACTAGGACACGTAACCTGACGAGAGCAGCTGCCCCTCCTGTCCCAAACTGAGGATGAATTAAGCCTTCACTTCCTAGCAAGGTCTCAGTTTTGATCATCGCTAATGCACCGTGCTAAACGTACTCTCACACAAACACTCTGGAAATAATCCACTTGATGACACAGCTAAATAAACACACTGTTTATTTGTTTTAATGATGGGATAAGTTGTATGAGATGAGAAAAGTTGCTAACAAAACAGGATTAGCTTGATTAGCAACCCTGCTGGATTACTTCAGAAATGTATGAACATTTTGGGTAAATTTTATACTTTTATTTTAAAGTCACCATTTTTCAAAACACAATACTTCTACCGCTTACAAAAAAGTTGTTTTGTTTATTCGAGTATTTTACTTAAAAATAAAGCTATGGTTTTGTTCGCCATCTCTGAGTTGCATTATCAACATCCAGCATTTTAACATTTGAGGTAAATTTCACATCAACGCTGAAATTCAAAAGGTTCGTAGTCCATAAGAAACAAAAACAAATAAATAAATATATAACAAATAAAAAAATCTAACTAAGACGAAATCATTTATATATAAATAGTATCAATAGTATCAAATACACATGCTAATCTATTTATAAGCATACAGAATTTCATAAAATAGTACTGTGGTGGTACCATGGTACTGACTGATTACTGTATTCAAGTACCATGTTATCTACGGTTAATATTTCGAAAAGAGTGTCTTTGTATGATAGCAAAGGTAAAAAATTAGAAGAAGAGACGTGTGTAATACATATGTATTTGTAAGAGGTTTTGCTGTTCATGTGGGATGAAATATCTGAAAATGCCTCTAGAAGACTTGCGAGCCACATCAAAATGTCCTTGCGGGGACAGCTTGTGTGCTTTTGTGTTAACACCTGGAAGTGAAATGATTCTAACAATATCTTCATTATCTTCTTCCACCTCAACGAGAATCGGTCAAACAACTGGCAAAACAGCTGATATTCACACAGAATCACATGCTTATAGATTCACTGCAACATATTTTGACCTGCAGCGAATAAAACACCAGAAAATGAACCAGGTGCCACAAACTGAAAAGTACTATGGTATTACCATGAGTTTCTAATCTAATATTTCACTATAAAAAAAGAACACAAAATGTGACGTGTCTGAAATAACTATTTCTATTTACCGTTCACAGGATTCGTTTGGCTTAAGATGGTGGGCACAAACTGGCACGATTTCACTGCAGCAATACATGCGGAGATGCCAGCGTGACACACACACGCACACACACGCACACACACAGACTCACGTGTCAGCTGGTGCCGTCATGTCAGATAAACCTCGGATGTCAGCGAGTCTGAGGTGATTAATCTTACACTCCCTTTAGTATTCACAGGGTTTGCGTTGAAACCAGCAAAAACCACTAAGCTAAGTGAAATTCGCATTTATTTTATTTTAAACAAAGTTTGTGGACTATAAAAATTACATATATTTTGTTCACATTACCGATCTAAAAAGGCATATTTTTAATTAATAAATGGAAACCGATATTAAGGCCCGTTAACACAGACGTTAAATATAACGATTACGATAATTATATTAGGGTCCACACCAATAGATAATGTTCTATTTATTATAATCGCGCACTGCAGATTTGTTGGCCGCCACTTTAAATACGCAAGTTGTGCGGATTCCGATTGGTTGTCAAAGTTTTTATTGTTCATCAGCAAGAAAGCGTCATTTTGAAAGTGATTCTAACGATGTTGTTTCTCTGTGCCGTTATTATTATAATTATGACATTGACTTTCATATTCCCATTAAATTAGAGAGCTAATTTAATCTTTATAGTTTCAGTTATCATTAGAGTTTGTCATTGGAGTAAATGTGCCTTTAAAGGGTAATTTTGTTTTACTCTTTTTGTAAGCTAGGTCTTTCCTACTAAGTGCAGTGGAATTAGTGAAATTTTGGTGAACTTTTTTGGGCAAAATTTCAATAGTGCAGTGAAGTATAAAGCACCATTCACACAGATGTCAGTTTTGAACCAATCAGCTTTCTGTTGGTTAATATGGCGAACTTGAACACAAGCGACATCTGCATGGGAAACATTTACGCCATCAAGCGAAACTCACAATTTTGCAGATTTCTTTAGAAATGACTGGATTTTGTTGGTGATTTTTTTTCTGTGCAACAATAAATGTGATAATACTGGATATTTAATGCTTGAGTTTATTTGAAATTTGGGATTCAAAGTTTATCAGTAATCAATGTATAAAAAAAAAAAAACTTGCCCATATAATGCTATATAAGGCTGCTCTGATTGGTTGCCACAGAGTGTTACTATGTAGTTGCTAGAGAGTTCTGGAGTTTAAATGTAAACATGGGATTTTTTTTTACCCTGTTTACCATCTGCCAGGTGAAAAATCAAAGTCATAACACCAATTATCTCTAGTGCAAATATATCCGAAAAAAAAAAAACACCCGCTTTGTTTGGTATAAAAATGAAGCTATCAAGAGGCCACATGCTGGGTAAACTCCCTCAGGACAAAGCACATGTGCCTCAGAAACCCAACACCACGAATTACAGTGTAGAGAATAAGAGCGAAGCCCTGCTAACATGCCTGAAAGGATTATATGATGTTTATGAACACAATAACAGTGAAAGCGTGATGTGTAGAGAAAGAAATGAAAAGAAAATCAGGTTTGCAAAAGAACTATTGGTGTACTCAATCAATGAACCAATCAGCTGGGCTGAAAAAAGAAGGGCTGACTTCACAGAATTAATTCAGCATCTGGCCAAATGTGAGGTTGCCATTGACAACCAGCTTATGTCAGTCTCTAATGACTACTTAGGTGTGTGCCAAATCCTAGTGTGCCGACTACATAGGCAACATTTTAGGCAGTGATCCTGAAAAGACTGTTCTAAAAGATAAAATAACAAGCTACCTTCTAAGACACTTAATTTGGATTAATTTTATGTGGAAATGCCAATCGCAGAATGCTCAGAGGAAAAATCCATTCAAGATGGTGGATAACATATATAAATAATATACTAATACTTCATTACAGTACTTCTTAGTCATTCTATAAAATAGAGTAAGCTAATTAAAACATACTCAATATTTACATATTGTTAGCTTAGCAACTTGCTAAACACAAACTACTAAAACAACTGTGAATTGTATCTCCTGTGTGCTATTTGTACATTTGAGTATTACGTTGTTAACTTAACAACATGCTAACAGCAAACTCTACTGAAATCAATTGTAAATAATATCTCCTGTGTGCTACTTCCTTATTTGAGTATTACGATATTAGCTTAGCAACATGCTAACAGCTAAATTTACTAAAATCAATTGTAAATCGTATCTCCTGAGTGCTACTTCCTTATTTGTGTATTACAATAGCTGTGTCTCATTTAGAAGGATGTGTCCTCCGGAGGTCTCATTCGAAGGGTGCATACGTCATCGAGGCTGTCTCATTTCAGAAAAGCAAGTAGGACACTCCGAATGCGACCTTCTTTCACAGGAATTCAGTGGATGCATCAGGTGTATCCTTCGCTGCTACAGATAACCCACAATTCTTTGCATCACCATAAACAACCATCGTTAATTTGAAAAATGCTGGCGCTGGCAGATGTACACATAAGCGCAGATGTGGTGTTTTCAACTTAACTTAAATTGCCTCCAGTAAAAACGGATAAACCTTGTTCTTAATATCCTCCTCCTTTTTTCTCTAGCAGATGTCTGTTGTACGTACACTGCAGCTCCTCAAACACTGAGCAAAATAAAACAAGTAAAAGCTTTTTTTTTTTTCAAATTACTTTCCAAATTTAGGAATAATTTTCCTTCATTTAAGTAGTGTGAGAACGCAACGATGCTCTAAATGTGTTGGCAAATCAACAGTTTCCTTTTCCGCCTCGTTTAGTTCTAGGTTGAGGACACTTCACATACGTTACGCATCCTACAGAGGATGCAAGCTCCAGAAGATTTGACCTTCAGAGGACGCAGCCTTCTAAATGAGACACAGCTATTGTCCTTATCATGTAAACAATATTTTTCTAAAATGTATTGAACATCTGTCTTGTCATAGCTTTTATTATATTGTGTATTTTAAGCATTACTAGACCAATCAGCAGTGGCGATCTGAATGGTTTTGTAATGACATTTTGCAGAGTTCAATTATGGGTGCCTTGAATGCATTTGAATTACGGATGCTTCATCTGCCTTGAGCTGATTTTTATTAGCTGCCTCTTTGTGCAGGATTACAACCGCATCCATTTTGAGCCATCTTTTTATGTTTAAAACATAACTTTTAGTTAGAAAATTTCCCTCACACACAGTCTGCCCGCCCTGTCAGAACAACGCATTCACTAGTTTGTACTTAATGGGTAATTTTAATGTCACTGGCCACA
>JAUZSZ010000139.1:7806984-7822320 GCA_034780575.1 Labeobarbus marequensis
AGCCAATGCGGCGTCTATCTCTATATATGTCTATGGCTGCATATGTGAAGTAAGCATTTCAGGAAATGGAACCAATTCGGTGATGGGATGAGAATTGTTTGAGTCTCGTTGTAAAGCAAACGTTAAATGTAGACCATAAACAAGCAAATCTTACGTTTTTATGAACCTGCCTGCACTCTGTGCTCTGTTTACTTAGCCATTACCACACATAAGAGCTATTTTCTAGGTTTTACCCAAATCTGTCCTTTTCCAAACTATGATGTCATCACAGAAAGGCTGTTCACTTTGAAAGTGCCATTCAAAGTGAAATTCGCCCTTCAAAGTGAAATTCGCCCTTCTGTAATTTGGATGGTGCTGGGACGTGGACACTGTGCAGTTGTATTAACAAGTCAGTGTGAAGTTCTGGGTGAAGGAGTGAATGAGCACTGTGTTTTTTGTGTGTGTGAGTGTGTGTGTGTTGGGGGTAATGTAGTCTCCTGAAACGCATTATGTGCCTGAATGGAAAGCAGATGGACTCCTTTATTCCAGGAAACTCCTGTCACGAGAGGCTCTGAAGAGAGGGAGACAGACATAGAATGAGGGGAGAGGGTAGAGCATCAGAAAGACTTTTTTTGTGGGTCTTCCAAAAGGTCTGATGAGCCCCCTTCCTCTTTATTGTCTTGTGCAATGCCTGTTTTCTACATTTTTCTGTCATTTATTACATTTTTATGGCTTAGGAAGTAAATGACTCCTTGTGGACACCAAACAAACATCACTCATTTTCATTTAGTTTTATTGTACCTATCTTCCAGGAAATAATCAGATCAGAAGTGTTACTATAAATCAAATAAACCAGTCAGAAAACTGAATTTAAAGAGCTTAAAGATTTTTGTGTAATAGTTCATAAAAGGTTTCCTATCCCTTCTAAACTACACTGATTTGCTGGTCGTAGCTGGTTTAAGATGGAAAACCAGATATTGCTGCTGTGTGTTGCTGGTTGGGCAGCTTTAAAAAAAAAAACTATAGGCCTACACTACCATTAAAAGTAGTATACCATTAAGTTGGAAAAATATTGAAAAATATTAAAATATTTTTATTAATAATATTATAATAACTATTCATTTAGTTATTTATTTCTGCATAAAGGCTGCATTTATTTGATCAAAAATACAGTGAAATATTACTAGTATTTTATATAACTGTTTTCTATTTTAATGTATTCTAAAATGCAATTTACTGCTGTGATGCAAAGCTGAATTTTTAGCAGTTATTACTCCAGTGTCACATTATCCTTCAAAAATCTTTTAATATGCTGATTTGAAATATTTGTTTGAGGATTCTTTGATGAATGAAAATCTCAAAAGAACAGCATTCATTTAAAAAAAAATTATATGTTTTTATATAAATGGCTTATGTAAATTATTTAATCATTGATAAAATTCCAAAAATTCACCACTAAAAATCCATTTTTAAACAGGATTGAGTGAAAACACAACTTCTTGAAATTTGATAATTTTAATAATATTTTTATTTGATAGGGGTAGATTTGATAGATTTTATTTGATCAAATATCAAATTTGATATTTGATTTTTATTTGAAATTTGAAATTTGATAATTTGATAGGGGTCTAGCTAATGTGCTGTCTAGTAAAACCACCCTGCTTGGCATCTCTCTTTCTCTATCAGTAATTTCCTTGTCCTCTCTCTCTCTCTCTCTCTCTCTCTCTCTCTCACTCTCTAACAGTTTACAGTATCATTTTCCTCATGGCTTATACCTCTGCTTTTCTCTCTTCTCGTCTTCCTTGTCATGGCGCGTCAGACCTGCCTCCCACCTGACCTGCTCTTGGAACAGATGTTTTATTTTTAGAGCCCTCTCTCTCTCTTTCTCCCTTTTTCTCAATCTCTCTGCCCACGCAAAGAAGAAAAAGGGAGTCTTGTGTCTATATATGGCTTGTGAGAGAGTGAGGTTTTCAAGAAAAAACAGACTGTCATTATCACACCCATCTTTTGTCTCTGAATACAAGGGAGTGAGAGGAATTTGACCACACTGATGTTTCAGTTTTCTGTCTCATGTTCACAAAACAAACCCTAAATCTTCATTTGGGGCCCTTTTTCTGTTTTCAGTTTTGATGCCACAGTCCCTTGTGCCTCCACATCCTCTCAACTGTTCAAATATGTATTTTACAGCTTACAAGTTTTGAACCACTCAGATTGAGGAAACCATTTTTATATATAAAAAATTACCAAAAACAACTGAAATGCTTGTAATGGCTAAACATTAATAATATCTGAAAATCATTTTGATAGATGCTTTACAATTTACAGGGACATATTTAGCAAATAGTTGAACAATAGCATTTCTTTATGAAATGCCTCATTCTGACAGGACAATAGCAGAATTCTCTGATCAGATAACAGCATTAAAGGGATAGTTCACCAAAAAATGAAAATTACCCCATGACTTTCTTCTTTCAGACAAATACAATCAGAGTTAAATTAAAAAATGTCCTGGCTCTTCCAATCTTCATTTGCAGTGAATGGGTGATTGATTTTGATTGATTGATTGATTGATTGATTGATTGATTGATTGATTGATTGATTGATTAATGATTTTGAAACCCAAAAAAGTGCATCCATCCACACAGCTCGGGGCGTTAATAAAAGCCTTCTAAAGAGAAGCGATGCGTTTGTGTAAGAAAAATATCCATATTTAAAACTTTTTAAACCGTAATCTCGAACTTCCGCTAACTGTCGTATGCATATTCATGGCGGATGAAGTAGGTGTATCGTAAGCTCCAGTGAGAGGTGACCAACATGGAAGCGGAGAGGAGAGAGCTATATAATACGTGTAATACGGAATAATCCCGTATTTAAGGCACCAGTTTGTCCCGTTTTTGCAGGCATATGCCATATGACCACCTAGAACATACAGATAATAAATAAATGAATAAATTATAATAAATTAATAATAAATTATTTTTCCTAAGCATTGTTTAAATTGCGAACGTAGCCGTAGGAAGGTTTTAAGACCAAGCAGAATCCTCTGCCACCTACTCGCTCCCGCTTCACAGCGTGAAGCGTTGATCGTAAGCTCAATATCCAGCTAGAACACATACTAACTACCTTTTACTATTTGCAATAGTTGGGCCGAGGCTATGAAATAGCCTATCCTTCCTTTATCTTTGAAAGCTTCAGATTCTGTCTATGAGTTTAAAACTAAATTGAAATCTAATTCTCTTATCTTGGCTTTTTAAACTTTATTTGTTAAATTATCCTTTGAGTTTGCTGATGTTATTCTTTTAACTGGTTTTTATTTAATTTGTACAGCACTATGGTCAACTGCTGTTGTGTTTATAAAATACAAATACCTGAGGGAAGATGTTTTTCACTAGGTTATTGTAGGCTAAGTTAATGTTGTTAAATAGAGAAAGAAAATTATAGGATTTTTAAAATGGGGGCTAGGGGGGCCCCAAAGCTGATTTGGCCCTGGGCCCTGCAAAGGCTTAATGCGGCACTGGATTTTATTTCCAAAGCTTCAGTACATAACAGCACTCACGTCTGTCTTGCGAATGTACTGCAAATGCTCTAAAGAACGCTGAAGGTCATTAGGAAAATGAGTGAAATGCACAAACACACATTTTTATCAAATAATACGGCTTTAATAGCCGTTCACTTTCACAATTTGGTATTATTGCGTTCATATCAGAAACTAACAGTACCGGAATGCAAAACTTTTCAAAATGCTAGATGGCTAATTTGGTAGTTGATCTAGGTGACTATTCTATGTGTTTGCTCATTAGTCCAAGTCAAAAGATTACACATCTCTAATGTTATTCTGGCCCCTAGATACAGCTTGCTTCAGATTTTTGAGATCTTTTATGGTCCCTTCTGGTATTCTTGAGACACATCTCTACAACTTTTGAACCCTAAGTCACCAAAAGTCTCCATTTGTCCTCTACACAATCAAAATTATTGGAGAAACTATATTAAAGAGATCTGTGATTTTTCTTGTCCCAATTGACTGACAGGTCTTGCTGTATTTATTAGACCCCAGAATGAAGGACGTCAGCTCATTTGCCCCAAGTCTCATAACCTCCACAGAGGACAATCCAAAAACAGCTCCCACACTCCAACATTCATTCACTCCAGTGCCAATTACATGCTGACTACAACCGCGCCTGACCGACAACTGACATCAAATCTGTTAACTGCCTTTTTCAGGGTTCACACTCTGTTATTTCATTATGTTTTATCAATATACATTTGTCAGTGGGATTTAGCATTGATTCAGCAATGTTTCCATCTAGAGTAGGACAACAAAAGAAAGAAATCAAGAGAATGAAAGCTGCACAGAATTTTAGTGGCAGATTAAAGTCTGAAAACTTGACGTCTTTCTTACTTAAAAACTGACCCTATTTACTTTCTTAATACATGCACTTGGTCTTATTTTGAACAGTTTAGTGTTACAGAGTATTCCAAAGGATTCTTTGGTAATCTTTTATTAAAATGTAATGATTTAGTCTCTGAAATGGATTTCCTTTTATGTCTTAGCAAGTACTCTTACAATTTTTCTTTATAAAACATTGGAAATATGTCAGATTATTTTAAATAAAATATATCCTGATATGATCTTGTAATCTAAGGCCTTGTCCACACTAATACATTTTCATTAGAAAATGTATCTTTTTCTCTTTGGCCTTCCGTCCACACTGAGATGGCGTTTTGGCAAGGAAAACTGAGCTTTTTGAAAACACTCTTCAAAGTGGATAAATTTCAAAATGCTGTTTTTGCGTTGTAGTGTGGACTGTGAAAACTGAGTTTTTTTCTTAATAATGATGACATATTTTTAGTCATGTGATGCAAATTGTACAAGTAGATATCTATGTTTATACCAGTGTTTTGCCTGTTATGTGCTATTACCGTTCACACTGTTGCTTTACTTTATATATTCTTCATATTACAGTCCTGCAAAGATGACAGGAATTTACTCAGAATTACTGTCCTACAGCAAAAATAAAAAAGAGGGCAGTTGCATTTTATATCGAACATATAGTGGGGAGTGAGCACAACCTGGACCGAATGATGAGATAGTTTTGTAAATAAAATCCTTCCAGAAGAATTGTATGAAAACTTATCATGTTTGTTCTATCTGTATCATCTCAGTGAACTTTTATGAGGGTTTTACACATGCACAGCAAATTTAATGTTTAACTTTTGGAAAAGGCTTGAAAACGCTTATGTGGACAGAGAGCGTTTGAAACGAAAACACCGTTTTCAAATTTATCCGGAATAATGTAGACGTAGCTTAAAACGTTTGTTGTGATCTTTAGGTCTAAATCTTTTCATGGAGTGACCTTTATCAATCCCATTCTTCCTTCGTATCATGATCTTTTCCAGTCATCTTGGGAACTCACTTGAGCAGCTATTTCCAGTCATTCAAATGCAAACTCATATGCAACTACATGAACAGGAAAAGATCAAAAACTCCAAAATTGTTGGTCAAGATTACATTCAATTAACATACTTCAAAGGAAAAACCAATCAAACTGACCTTGACTTACAGTTTTACTGCTAATGAAAGGCTGTAAGCTTCTTCCCAGACCTCCACATTGACAGAAACAACATGGGAGGTCAGGTTGCCCTTGAAATTCAGTGAACTTTCCGTCCACTGTATCTGTGCATCCTCAGTCAGTGAAACAATCACAGTGTGTGAGTTTTAATTTCTAACATCTCTCACTGTCTAAGACTCGCAGAGTGAGCGGAGAGATCTATAATAAAAAACTTTATTGCTCATTGCTGAGGAAGGAAAGTAATTACAGGCTTTATAAGGTTATCAATTCCTTGGACCTGATGTTCATCGATCGCTCTGAGGAACATTTTACACATCAGACAGATAATGGGCAGGGCCTCAAGGCTGTGTGTTTGCGAGCATGTGTGTGTGTGTAGACATCTTCTTGCAGAGAAATAAAGAACTCTTGGCTTTAATCGTCTTTGCTTGACACAGCACTTTTCCTAAGCAGGTGTTACAAATCTCGACCGATAATGACTCCAGAGCAAATATAAAAATGTCTTGGACTCTTTAGGTGATTATATCTCAATTAGATCACTGTGATTCGACATCATTCATACAGAAACCTGTGAAACTCAGGGTAAAGGTCTCTGCACACTGAGTCCGAAATTTTAGTCAAAAATTTTCGCACGTTAAAAAATAAATACAACCTCACGTTGTGTCAATCACATTTGTACACTGCCTTCGAAACTTTTGTCCGTCAAAAAAATTTGGATCAGGTTCGATTTTTTGCGTTTTCGCATCCGTAGCATGCATTTTCATAGGAAATGATGGGGAATACAAAAAAAATGGAAAAACGCATGCGAAAATTTCGGACTCAGTGTGCAATGGCCTTAAGACTCATTTACTATGATTCTATTCACTCCACAGTTTTAATAGATTGACTTTTTAAGACACTAGGTGAGTTAACACCAGATTTTAAGTTTGTGAATTCACAAACTGGAAATTCAGATTGGAACCGAACTGTACAAGCATATGTAACTTTATGACCTATAACAGTAGAACAAGTGCAGAGTCCATAGTCATTACAGATGCCCACATTAAAATTTTTACCTTGACCTAGCTTTTAAATAACGACAATTTACAAGATGGCAAAGTAATGCTCTTCTTCTGCCACGTACAGGGTGGTACTTTTAGGCAGTAACAATAATGATAATAAAAAAAATTCAAAACCCTGGAGAGGTTTAGCCTTAATAGCCTGGTTTATTTTTGCATTATGAAGGTATATGCACTGTACTCAAAAGACCAGGAGAGAAAAAGCAACTCAACTGTTGCTCTTTCAAACTGCACACCACCTTTCCATTTCAAATGACATTTTGAAAATCCCATAAAGGGATCGAAAGCAAATAATTTCTGCAACATAAAGCTCTGCATGTGGGGAAAATCACTTTTTTTTTCTTTTTTTCCCCCCAGCAAACCATGCACTTGGAGTTCATATGTATACAGGTAGGATAAAACAAACAATGGTGACCATGGTGCTCCCAGAACGTTATTGTAACAAAGAGTGGTATATATTATTTTCTTATTTAATATTTCACCCAAAAGCGAAAATTCTGTCATCATTTACTCACCATCATGTCTTTTCAAACCTGTATGAACATTTCTTCTGTGAAACAAAAAAGAAGATGATTGTGGTCACTCTTTTCTATGCAGTTACAATGAATGGTACCGAATCATTAAAGGAATATTTCACCTAAAAATTAAAATTGTGGATTACTTGTAGATTATTGTGATGTTTCTATCAGTTGTTTGGACTCATTCTGATGGCACACATTCACAGCAGATGATCACTTGGTGAACAAGTGATGTAATGCTAAATTTCTCCAAATCTGTTCTGATGAAGTAAACTCATCTACATCTTGGTAAGTACATTTTCCACAAATATGTACTTTTGGTAAACTATTGCTTTAAGTTTCAAAAAGGACCCCAAAATACCGTAAAGCATCATAAAAACATAAATGGTCCATACGTTTTCTGAAATCATGTGTTCAGTTTAACTCATTATTCACTGACAATACTGAATCAGGGAGATGAACTGGTTAACACTAAATAGAAAAACTTGCTTTCCAATATCATCATCATAAATTTTTACAAAGCTTTTACATAATTTTGTAGGTCATGTCATAAGAAGTTTGCCAGAAAGAGGTAAACCTGAGTTTTTGTCACATCAGAGCGCCGCCAGAGTCCCGTCAGCGATCCTGAAGGTTCTCCTGGAGATCAATGGGATTTGACTTGCTGTCAGTGGAATCAAACGCTCATGATGGATGACTCCATTTGTTTTATTGTTTCCAGCTGACATAATGCTGAGCGGCTCTCTTCTAGCACACTTCTTCAAACTCGTAGGGGAGCCAAAAATAAGAAACAGAACTCTTACCTTGTCTCTTTTTTCACCTTATGTTAAATGTAAGAAGTCGGCTTTTATAAAGACAATAGTCCCCGAAGACTTCAGCTGTTAAAGACATTTTTGCATTATACCTCAGCCATTATACTATACTGTGCTTTCATTATAAAATTACCATAAATTATTTTATATTCATATTTAAAATTTATTCAAAAATTGTGGTGAAATATGACCCAGATGTAGGCACCTTTTCATTTCTAGCCAATGATTTTGAATCAAAGTCCTCATAATATTCTGGAAATTTGACCAGGAGTCATACAAACATGGCCCTAGTTGGATAGTGTTTAAAAAAGTCTGGAAATAGCATTATTTCACTAAGCAGCTAAGAAGTTTCCATGGTGGCCTTTGCTAATGCTTTATCACTAATTCTGGCTATCCCCTTTAGAAGAGGATATGTGGCCCCCTTGACCCTGGAGTGGGACTGAGGATGGCACAAATTCCAAATGCCACAATCCCCAAATTCCATTGGGAATACCAATGGCAATGAATCAAATGATGAAACAATGATGGAATTATCACATTTTTACTCACACCCAACCTGTCCTAATTTCTCATTACCATGAACTCCCATGACAGGAAGAGATCGTTTTGGGGTGAATTACGCCTGGCTCCATAGTGCTAGAGATGGAGAAATTGGATTAAATTCATGCCACTCACAGCTGCCCTCTGGACTTATGAACACACACACGCACACACAACTCTGGCATCATGAAAATAGAAAAGACTCAAATCCATGCTAAGCTGCTTTGGTAAATCACATTAACACATTATTTAAGGCTAAAAACCTTTACCCTTATCAACAGCCCAAACATCCAGATGTTCTGATGAATAAACTAACTTCTTCCCTCAGTAAAATTAACATTTAAACATATTTGAAGATGCTAATGAGGGAATTCATCATGCTACTTTATCCAAACAACACCTATACAAACAAATGCTATAAAACAAAGTCATGTATCAAGTTATTTTAATGTAGAAACCATTATAATTGAGCATAAAAGTGGTTCAAAATCTTTTATTTCATTATTTACTCAACCTCACGTCGTTCCAAACCTGTTTAGAGTCTTTCTGAAAATGTGGTGCCTCAAAATCGCTAAAAAATGAGCTATTTCTCTCTCTCAAAGCTACCATATAGCTTTAGAAGACATTGAATATAGCACACAAGTCTCACTTTTACAGTGCTTTTATAGTATTTTTGGCCACTTTGGACCTTGGCAAACATAGTCACTATGAACAACCAACGGGGAAAAAGCACAAATACCACACAAAAAACATCTCTTTTTAGCTTCACCTGAAAAAGAACAACACAAGGGTGAGTGAATGACACAATTTTGAACTATCCCTTTAATCTAATAACAAATGACTTGAAGGCAGCAAAATACATACACTTCTTTTGTTCTCTACACAGCTATTGATGTGTGGCATTATGCATCTCTCAGTCTTATCCTGCTACATTTACATGATATTTGAGAGATGATGGCTTTGATTCAGACTCCCCCGAAAAAGGTCGACCTCTCTAAAGAGGGCTAAAACTCACTCTGTCATATCTGTCGGTTTTATTCCCTGTAATGGCCTCCGCTGAGATGAGAAATCAATGCGAATTGACGCTTTTGATGGTGATCCATGTCTAAACAGAGCTGGATCAAACCGGCCCTATTGTGTCACCTTCTCACGGAGAAAAAAAAAAAAGGCTTCATTCGGGTTCATTTACTGTGTGTGTCCCCTGCAGAAAATTGGTGGAAATTACTTTCCGGGGAAATCATCGACCTACTTAATACAAATAAACAAATCGGTCGCTAACACCACGGAAAATTTAATTTTCGCATCTTGTGAAGCTATTACATTTCTGACATGTTTTTGAGGAATCACACCACCTCAGCTGGATCAAACATGAGTTGGTATGATTAGACGTCATTTTTTGGCATTGGGTTTACTGGTGGTCTGAACGGCGTACGTCGTAGCATCTCCAGAGAGCCTCAGTGCAGAGTAAATAGTTCAGAAATAACCCGTTTCGTTTGATGTATTTGCCCATCCACTCTTTGTTTGAGCTTCTCCCTGCTAAATTGTATTTTGCATGGTCGTATAATAGTTGTGAGCTCGGCTACGGGCTAATTCCCCTAGCGCATATGCTATATTGGAGTTTTTCTTTGAAAGTTTCCTGCTGTTGTTGACACTTTATTTCAGCTCAACTCTCCGAGGGGGTGACGCTGTTCACCGCTAATTAGAAACTGTTTTCATCCAGCCCTAATCAGGTCACTGGCTTCCGTCGTATAGCGAGATGTACAAGTTTCAACAAATTGCTGTAGACAAAGGGAGAGCTGTGTATTCGGGATGTTTTGTTTGTTTCTTGGATTCTGTGGTGGTACTGAGATGTGGCTTTTGATTTGCCTAGTCGGCTATTTTTGAAACTCTTTAACCGCAGTCTTTGTTTGTTTGCCTTTTGTTTCCTACGTGGACCGTCGCGCACTGTTTACATTAGCATTACCGGTGTATCCATATGACATTCAGGTCAGCAAACAAATATTGCAGCCTCAGCTAGGTGGTTGATATTGTATTAATATCAAGCTGGATTCAAAATGAAGCAGGTCTTAGTTTTATTTACTTGGATTCTTCTTAGCAATATCCTGAAAAGTCTATATTTCTGTAGATTTTGAGAGTTTAAAAAATGAGTGTTCTGTGTACAATCACACACAACTATGAAATAAATAAAACACAGCATGGCTTCCATTTTTAGCTTTATTTTAACCTCACTGGCATCAGCTGCATGGTCAGTCAAGAATTTCTATAATAAATATTACAAGAATGTTAATATGGATCTACTTACATCCATTCACATGCAAAGTGTTCAAGGATTAATTTAAAAGTCTTTCTACCATTTGCTGTATCACTCATTTTATTCTTAACTAACGCATAACATACTGTTACTTAAAATATAGCTTAAATAGATGAACAAACAAACAAACCACAAAGATAATAAAAAAGTTGTCCTTTGGTTCATATAATAAAAAAAAAAACACCAGTTCAAACGATTGAAGTTGGTAAGATTTTTTAAGAAGTTTCTTATGTCTTATGCTCAACAAGGCTGTATTTATTTAATTAAAAATACACTAAAAGCAGTAATTTTGTGAAATATTATTAAAATTTAAAATTACTGTTTTGTATTGGAATATATTTTAAAATGTCATTTATTCCGGTGATGCAAAGCAGAATTTTCATCAACCATTACTCCATTTTTGGAACTTTATATATACTATATGGAACCAAGCAGAATGAACATTCTGTTTAACATCTAATTTTGTGTTCCACAGAAAAAAAGAGGGGTTTGAATGACATGGGGGTGAGTAAAAATGACAGAAGTTTCATTGAGCGAAATATGGACAGTTACCAAAGGCTCTTTCACTCTTCTTTCACCTGTGAATATTATTTGAATAACTACAGATGTTTCAAAACAACTGGAATACATGATGACAACTTTCAGAGTAGCTTTTGACAACCGCCTGGATAATGAGTCACGTAGAGGTGTTTGATATGCTGCTAATTCTGGGTGTCTTAATCTTTGCAAAGGAGATTCTACAAAGAGATACAGGTACATGTCAATCAGTCACTAAAGTTGGCATAAATTAATTTATAAAAAATGCATTTAATATTTGCAAAGAACTTAATAGTATGTTAATATAAAAGATTCTACATATAGACATTAATTTGTTAATTCACAAGGCTAAAGGTTTACAGTATAAAAAAATTCACATTTTAATATAACTTAAGTACTCTGTAACACACAAAGTGAAATAATTAGCACACAAGTGCTTCTCCACATGGAAATCTATTTTAGTTTTGGAGTGGTTGAGTGTGAAGCCGTCAGAAAAAGGACATCTGTTGGAAAAGGCATATGTGATTGGAAAGTGAGAAGGAAGAGGAACCACGACAGATCCTTCTGTCGCTCTCAGTGATACATTTCACAGGAAACGTCCCAAAAGGCTTCCCGCCAGAAGATACTAAGGCTCCTCTGCAAAACAGATTTTCCACACTATTATGAGAAATATGACTATCGTCATTGACAAAAAGTTATTAATAAGTTTTCTAACAGGCAGCATCAGTTTTCAGTCCAAGCCATTGTGGGAAAATGTTAGAAGATGAGTGGTCTCACCTTCTTCTGGATTTTCTGGATCTTCCAGATCTTCGGTGACCTCCTGCACCTCAGGGTCATTCTTAAATGCCAAGTTATCCTCGTGGGTGTAATATGTGCCCTTCTGATGGGCCATGACGCGGAGAACCACTATCATAATTAGCAGTATCATCGCAAGAACTGCTATTACATAGACTCCTGGATGAGGAAACAACCACAAGAAGACCAGAAACGAATGAAATCAAGTTGATAGTAGGTACGTAGTTCACACAAAACAGCCTTTACTTTAGAGAGGGTGGGACTTGAAGATCAACTGGTTTTATCCATCGGAAATTGATTGGATAGTGGGTGTGGCTGTGAGTAAAATGGGAGGTTGAATTTCCTATAACAAATTTATAATTTATGGAATAATTCAGCCTCCATCGAGATGCTTATGTAGTCAGTGTGGCCTGGAATGATTTAAAGAGTTGTAGATGAATAGATCATATTTTGAATATGTGTACATTCTTACCCAACAGAACAGCATGAACTGATGCAGTACTGGAAGCCATACCTGAAACAAAACCAAAATCAAAAACATTTCATTGTTTTTTTTCCCCCATTGAACTGATTCAATGGTTTTCCTCCCCCTCCCTCCAGAAACCTTTTGCTTTTTGTGAAAGTCTCATGTGCTGCACTTGAAAACATTCCGTGTTGTATTTTTAACGGAGGGAGCACAGTTCTTGGAGAGGAAGCTCCATGAAGAGGATAATTTGGGTGATTAAGACATTTTATGGAGTGGAGAGCAGATGTTTGCACTCAGATTTAGATAGACGCCACAATTTCTTATTGCAGGGCTTCCCGTAGGACAAACAAACAAAAAAACAAAACAAAAAATACACACATACATGAGCTCTCTACAGGGATAGTTTGCCTAAAACTCATTTATTCATCCTCTTGTCCTTCAAAAGCCATATGACTTCCTTTTTTGTGAAATAATTAAGTACACTAAAAATAGGATAGTATAGGATTTTCACTCAGAAACTGCTAGTAAATTTCATGAATAATTACAAAGAAATTGCCAGTAACACATTAAATGTAAAATTTTTAAGTAGAAAGACTTAAACAGTATTTTCTTGTAAAACCTACTCCAATAATATTATTATGTATGTTTTATAGTCTACCTCTTAGGTTTAATTTAAATATGGCACGTTGGGGTCACCAAAAGAACCAAAAACACCTGACAACAAGATATTATACATCGGTCTTGACAAAAGACATTTTTTGCTCAAAAGATTTTGTTAAAGTGACCATACCTTTAATCTACAACAATGATGACCTTGTTTTTTGTTTTTATTTTCCTCCAAAGCAATTTTAAAAGAAACATCTCAGACAAGTTTAAGGAATGAACCACCAGTGAGATCTCAATTAAGCCTCCTGAGCAATGAAGGAGCAACCTTTGAGCAATTAAAGCCCTCGGCGGTGATGTGTTGTTACGTGTGATGGAGTCTCTGTGTGTCTGAGTGCTTTCGCACAGCTAATTAATGCTTAATTACCTGCTACATCTAGGTGTTAGCCTATCATTACTGCTACATTAATCAGAGCTTAAAATGCACTGCCCACTCTGAGCCATTAAACAACAAGCGTCAATAAGAGAGAGTAGGGGGAGGCTAGGTGAGGACATCATGGTAATGAAGCACCTTGAATTAAAGAGGAGAGAGAATGGCTCTGTTCCAAAATCTAGAGATAACAACGCAGGAAGCATTTCTAGGCATCATAGACACTCATGACTCAAAGGCTGTTCCAAACTGTGGGCAGCTGTCAATTTATCATGCAAATTAAGAGCAAAAAAAATAAAAAATAAAAATAATTTATATATATATATATTAAGCATTTAATCATGCCCCTGACCTAAACAATTAATTGAAAAAACAAATAATGAGATTAAATTATGCCCCCAAACATGAACAATTAATTATAAAATAAATAATTCAATTAATATATATATATATTTTTAATAATTAATCATTTAGGTTTGGGGGCATGATTAAACACACTTTTTTTTAAACTGCATTATTTTATATGATGATGGATCACATGAGCTCCACTGTCTTTACTTCTATTTCTAGTAGCTTTGTAGTTGCTAAAGTTAAACTTTTTTAAACTTTGTAGAAACATGCCAAAAGGTCACTCATGTCGCCTCAAATTGCTTCATATCACCAGCTCTCACTGAAAACGCTTTTTTGCTGCAAAAGAGCTTTAGAGAGCAGCTGCCTAAATATGCAGTAGGCAAGCAGACACGCTAAGTTTAGGAACAAAGCCTGTGTGTGTGTGTGTGTGTGTGTGTGTGTGTGTGTGTGTTTTAATGAGAATACTCTCAAGCTGATTAATTCTGTGAATAAAGAGCATGAATGCAATTCTAAGTGAGATGTTTTCCAGATTCCTTCCTTTTGCCCTCCGTCCACCTCTCTTCCTCCGTTTATCTGTCTATCCTTTTTTCTTCTCCTTTTCTGTTCTCTGTACCCCCCACCCCCACCACTACAATTCCAAGCCTCATTAAATCTCTCGTCAGCAGCTCTACATCTCATCAGTCACTGCCTCATTTACACACGTCCATCTGTTGGATGTGAGATCACACACACTCTCTCTCTCTCTGTCTAACTGCAAAGATGCATTGCAGACCCCATGCAATGTTCCTGCTCCTTTGGTGTTTACGGTTCTGCTAAATTAGTTAAAACTCAACTGCGTTCAGTTGGGACGAGGTTATGTGAGCTGAATAAATTGCTAAAAGTCTTTTCTCACCGATCGTAGGGTCTTCCATGATGTTACTGGCTGAAAAACACATGAAAATTAAAAACATTAAAAACATGATATTGCATTTGCATTATTGTATTACAGTGTGGGTATATATGCATTTCACATGATTATAAACAACACAGTAGTTCACTTGGACTCTAATAATTTATATATACAAAAATTGCTAGTTTATTAAAAAAAAAAAAAAAAAAAAAAAAAAATCTATTCCAGGAAAAGTAACAGGGTTACAAATTAGTCCTAAATTAAGCAGTTTTATTAACTTATAATATACTATACTATAATATAATATAATGTAATTGTTTAATTTTATTAAAAAACTCAAAATTAATATTCACTATAAAATACAATACAATACAATACAATATAATATAATATAATATAATAAATTAGCATCCACTATACATAAATAATCATATATCAAAATCAGTAGCAGGGTTACAAATTAATTTTAAATTAAGTTGTAAA
>JAUZSZ010000139.1:7958448-7969148 GCA_034780575.1 Labeobarbus marequensis
CTCTAATATATATCCCAGTTTCATTTGTGCAGTATTGTCCCTTGAGAAGATATACTAAAATTGTTGCTGAAATGTGAGGGGTGTACTCACTTTTGTGAGATACTGTGTATATTTTATAGATTTATATGTTTGTAAATAAGTAATATAATAATATCTATGATTATTATTTATTATTATTCTACCATTTTCAGTATGAAAACTACAAAAAATACAAATTCAGAAAACCATGTTAACATCCTCTTTTTTCTACAACAACACTTCAAATTCAGACATGTCCCATTTACAGTAGCACCTCAGACCCCTGCGCCCTATCTCACAGCATTTTGGGTAATTAAAATGACTCGGGCCACGTTTCTGCCCCCCTCTTCAAGCTTGGCATTTAGCGCTGACCTGATTTTACTAGCGGTTGCCCATGGCAGCGAGGGCTGATGTAATAGAGGAAAATGAAAGAGAGGCTATTATTTAAACCTGACAGCGACACAGAGAGACTCTTCACTTCCATTGTGACACTCTATGCTCTCCTCAGCAGGTATAACACAATGAGAAGAGCCTTAAAAAGCCGGGTAATTTACGTTCACCTATTTAACTGAGGATTCGATAGCAAGATGAGGCTATTACATCATGGAATATGAATGGAATATTGGGAGATGTAAACATAAAAGTCAATTCAGCCACACTAATTGACATTTTTGTTTGGTTTAAAGGAACAAAACCAAATACTGTCATTATTTAGGTACCCTGATGTTGTTCCAAATCTGTGTGCGAATCTGTATGTCGTTTCAGAGTAAATAATGACAGAATTGCAGCATTTATGGCAATTTTCTTATCGTAAAACAACCCTAAAGCACAAAGAACTCCTTCATTCATCACACATAAACTGTTTTTACACTGTTTTACACTGAGAAACTCAATCAGATCTTGATTGATTTGGAGTCAGTTCAGAGACGTTTGAATGCAGTTCATGCTGAGAGCATGTACATGTATCGACTGACACTTCTGGCATTCAGTGAAGAAAAAGAAACACTTTCTTTGAATAACAATTTACATTTGGTGTTTATCTCATACAAACCTATTCTATAACCTCAGAAAATGTGCGAATGAGTCATACGGAGCGCTTTTATGCTTCACACTCATTTTTGGTGAAACAGCAGCCTGAATATTCAGCTAAATAGCTCTTTTTGTGATTCACTGGAAAACAACCCCAAACCCCAGTGTTTTAAACTGATTTGAACTATTCTTCTTTACATAAATCTTAACAACAATGATTTGGAGTCACAGCAGCACCAATACAGTGTTCCCTGTGGCAGCCCCATGATATGTAAAACACAGATATAAAGATATAATTTACTCTCTCTGTCCTCCATTACACCATCCTGCAGTGTGTCGGATAGGTAGATGATCCGCACTGTGGGAATGATCCAAATTGCTTCCACACTCATTTTAAGTTCTTGAAAAATACCACACTCAGTTAAAATAGCAATAAGAAGACATCTTAGAGTTTTGGAATATGACTCACTGAATTTCAATCTTTGAGACCACAATGAGTTATAGTAAAAAGCGTATTTGATCATATCATATTTAATCATGTAACTGTTAAATGAGTTAAAAGTACTGAATAAAGTACTGTTAAATGAGTGATATTTGCAGTATATTTGCAGCCTATATATATATATATATATATATGCACATTTTTATGTTAAAGTGTGTATATTAACTTTTTATTCATTTATTTTCATTTTAAAACTAGGATATTTTGAAGCAACTCAACCTCAATGCCCTTGACATTAAAGGAATTTCATGGACTAGTGTACACAAGAATCTGGAAGTATGACAAGGTTTAGGCATCAATAATGTAACTGAAGCTGCTTAGTACATATGTGGCCAGATATAGCTCAGTGTTTTAAACTGTTGCTGTTTTCCCCTTTGGTTAACACAGCAGTCTTGGAAAAACAAACTTATCGAGGCCTCCGGATGGTCATTGACTTAAACAGCACAACACAACCGGGACACCATCAAAGCTATGGAGATGTGTTTACTCAAACTTTCTTTCCACTGATCAGAGCGGGGAACATCTCCGGTGCTGTTTCACGATGAGTGTGGGATGCCGGCAGAACTTTCTGGGATATTCATGAAACGCCATTAGCGGCTTGTTAAGAGTTTCTTGTGCTTTGGATGATATTTACGAAGTTGCGGAGCATATGTTTGGCAGACTAAACGCCCACTAACACAGACTGAACAGCATCTAATTAAGGGAAGATACATTAAAGGAGTCTGTTTTCAAGTCACTGTCGGGAGTGAACATCAGCTGGGTTCACGTTTATCATCACTGGCTTTTACTTTGATGGATCACATCCATCAATCATCTTCATACTGTTTGCTGTGGGGTGATGGCTGGAGGGTCCTGGTAGTGGTGTGCGTTTCACGAGAATATGTTAAATATCTTGGGAGATTTGAGTTCATGTGAGTTTTCGAAGTTTGTATACTGTATGTCTGTCTACTCATTCAAAAGGTTTTTGAGTTCATGAATATTCCGAGAGGCAACAATGAGAAATTTTCACTAGTGTCATAAAGTTTAGTCCTCCCTGCAGCTTATTATGTTTAAGAGCCGCCCACTTGAAATGCAAAGTGACTGATCACAGTTCATTTTGTTTTTATGCACCCTCAAGATTATTTGAAATAAATTTTCCAAAGTACTCTAAAAAAACTAAATTGGTGTGGGATTTACTTTGAAAAATTTTTACTCAGAAATTGCTAGTAAATTTCACAAATAATTACAAAGAAATGACAAGTAACACGTTGAATTAAACACGAAAATTAAGTAGAAAGAAAAAATAACAAAGATTAATGGATCATGTTTTACAAGAAAATACTATTTTTCGAAGCTATAAATAAAAGTGAAGGCTGTACCACATTAATAGATTAGCATAGAAAAAAAAATTCAAATTTTTGCGCAATAGTCTTTACAAACGATTATAAAGTAAACACAACAACAATCAAAAAGAGAAAGAAATACATAGAAACTTCATTAACTAATGATTGTGTTATATTAACTTATGTATTTATTTGCGCAGAAAACATTTGCATTAATCAATGCATTTGCAGAATCAAATGTTTTCTGCAAATCAAAACATTTGCAGAAAACATTAATCAATTTAAGTACAAAGTCTTTGATAAATCACAAATTCTGCGAAACAACATTCACGATTCGATTTGTTTGCTATTTTAAAGTACTCTAAATTTTAAGTCAATTTAAGTGCAAACTATAATAAATCTCAACTCCTGCAAAACAACATTCACGATTGGATGATTAGCAAATGAAGCTCAATGTGATCAACATTTTGTGCACTTCAGGAAGTCATGTCATGCTAACCAATCCGATTGCCATTTCAGAGCGCAAAACTGAAACTACGAAAACAGTATTTTCAGGCAAATTTTATGTTTTGGATGGTTTCTGGGAAGGATGTTACTCCACAAACAAATATGTCTTTCTACTTTAATATTCCTGGTTTAATTTAATGCGTTACTTGTAATTACTTCATTACAATCATTTGCGAAATATACTAGCAATTTCTGAAAATATTTTCAAATGAAAATGCTAAACCATTTTTTTTTTCAGCCCGTCAGTTTGGTTAATACGTAAACCATTTTCGCAACTTTAAATACAGCAGCTTACTGTTTGTCAATATGACGTTCTTATCAAGAGAATATGAACAGAACTTGTTTATATAGCGTACATCTTGTTATTTCTCTAGTACCAGCAGCAACAAACCAACAGGGGCCCCTGAAGAGGAATTCAGACTTGATTACTTATCTTTTGATTACTGGTTCAGAATTTCCTATGGAATTTGCCGCTTATTAAAAACCAAGATTCCTTGGATCTCTCAGAAAGACTAAGAATCTTTGCCTTTTTTCTTCATCTTCATCATTTTCTTTTTTCTTCTTTTTTTTTTTTTTTTCAAGCCACGCATCTTTCAGAATAGATTTTCTGGCATTTATAAAATGTCTTAAAATATCCAGTAGCGCTGTCGTGATAAACACTCATCGGCAGTGAAAATCAGACGGCGGTACGTGGACTAAAGGCCATTTACGAGCAGGACAGGAGTTTGCAGGTGGGTGAAGGGGGATTGTTTGTCTTTAACTTCTAAGGTCAGGCTTTTACAGCGACTATGGATCCGCCTCTTGTTTGGGGCCGAAATTACAGCTGACACATGTGCTGACAAGATAGAGGCAATTATTGAGTTAGACAATGATCTACTGTACAGCGCAAGCGCTGCGCTTTTCTTTCCTGGACAAGGAGAGAGAGACGTTTGAGAGTTACAAGGCCAGACGAGACGCCCTAACTGTCTGTGAACCAGCTAGTTTTTGTTTACTCTCATACTTTGAACCATCTAAACAGAATGGATGGCATAACTGAATTTTTCCATCAAAACGATTCTCAACTGGAGGGTTGCTAACCAAAAAATGTGTTGCATTGTAAAGAATAAAACACAACAATCATGCATAATTAACACAAGCTTATTTTCATTTAAAAATTATTAAACGTACCAATATTGACGTCAAATATTGCGAATCAAAACTCAATATGATTTTTGCGTAAATTCATCAAGAACTGACCGGGTTCGAAAGGTTAAACAAGGGTAAAAATAGTGTATGCACAACGTTTTTCCATCCAAAACGTCAATATTTGATTTCAGTCACCACTTCTTGATGAACATAACATTTGGTTCAGAGAAATTAACTGTTTTGGCTGAGTGCTGTCAAATATCGCAAATCAAAGACCCAATATGATTTTTGCCGAAATTCCTACAGGACTGATTGCGTTCAAAGGGTTAAACAAACGTAAAAATAGTTTATAGGCAACATTTTTGCATCCAAAACAAATATTTGATTTTAGTCACCACTTCTTGACAAACGTAGCATTTGTGTCCTGAAGCACCAACAATGGCTCTACGAACTTTGAAATTTTTATGATCTACAATCTTTATTTTAACAATTAAAAAACAGAATAAGGTCCAAGCATTTTTTTTTTCAGAGCCTGGCCTTACAGATAAGGTAATTAAAAAGAGAAATTGTACTTTTTTTAGGCTGAATGCTTTCAAGTATTGTGAATCAAAAACTGCATATCATTTTTTGCACAAATTCATCAAGGGTAGATTGAGTTTGCAGGGTTAAAATAAGATATAAAAAAAAGTTGTGAATAAACCATTTTTAGTCAAAGCATGAGTATTTGATTTCAGTCGCCACTTGTTTTAATGATTTAAGTGCAGAATAAGGTCCCAGATGATTATTTATTTATTTATTATTTTATTTATTTTTTTGAAGTCTAGACCTTCCAGATCAGGTAATTAAAAGGAGTAATTGACATTTTTGGCTGAGCACTGTTAAATGTTGCAAATTAAAAACTTGATGTTTTTTTGCGCAAATTGTTTTTTTGGAGATTTGCATTTGAAGTGTTAAACAAGAATGAAAATGGTTTATGCACAATGTTATTTCGTCCAAAATGTCAATATTTGATTTCAGTTGCCACTTGTTGGCGAACATACCATTTGGGTCTGGAAGCACCAACCACGGCCCTACAACCTCTTTATTTTCACGATTTAAGAGCAGAATAAGGTCCCCGCTGATTTTTCAGAGTCTGGACCTTCCAGATCAGGTAATTAAAAAGCAGTAATTGACTTTTTCGGCTGAACACTGTCAGGCATGTTCGATCAAAGCAGAGGGGAAATCTAGGCCACCAACTACAGACTCTCAAAAGACACTTTCCCCTCATTATATTTAATAGACTGCAATGTTTTCACCTCACAAGAATACATATCTTCAAATCATTTACAGACAACACTAAATAAAGTATATGGAGGTGTTGTTATTTTCAGCGCCGGTTTCTAGGCCTCGCTCCAGTTTCGCATTTCATTACAAGACTCACTTCTATCTATCTGCAATCTGTTGTATGAAGAGTTTGTTAATTATAATTTGTGCAACCTAATGGGTTATGAGAACGGCGCGGTTAGTGCTGTTATTAATATCAGCAAACTGCTCGCGCTTAACCACAGATGGTTTCATGCCTGAAACGTCCTGCAGCCTTCTGTTATATCTCTAATCTATAATTATTATCTAACACTAATATTTATTTGGCCAGAGAGGCGCTACTAATTATGCCGCAAACATGAAGCCATTTCCAGTCAAGGCTGAGGTGCTTTTGAGGTTATAGTTGCAACGGATCAGACAGAACGTGACGGGCCAATCAAAAACGATATTAAAGAATAAATAGCCATTTGATTGGCCAATTCAAGCTTTGTATTGTGAAATGCAATTCTCAAATCATACTGAACACTCAGAGTCAATGATTTTGCACAAGCTTGTGGAGTTGAAAGCTGGAGTTGAAACCTGGAGTTGAAACACACATTACATACAATATGTGTATAACCACACACATATAAATGACATGTATGTATAAAAGACAATCACTCTCACATTATATATAATTTGTTTGAGCAAACTGAATAATTAAAAGAAAAAAAAGTAATATCATAATGGATAATGGTGAATTTCTAACATTAAATTAATTGTCAAGACACCAGTTGCTCTCCACATGGCCTGGATTCCAACCTGCCAAGTTTTTTTTATGGATGTTATGTTTAGACACATATGCAAATGACCCATAAGGGATTTGCATATTCATGTTGGACAACCCTGAGTGCCTAACCAGAGTCTGAGGCAACAAATGTTCCTCAGAGAGTAATGTAAATCTCAATTCAACAGATATATGACTCATATTTACAAGTGCGGAAATAAGTTTTGCCAAGTGTCGCCTGCCTGCTCTATTTTTATTTCTCTGGATGGCTGGTTGCCAGATTTTCTAAAATCAAGCCACTTAAAATCGATCCACGAAGTATGAATCAACCAAAAAGAGAACGTGGATCTTTAATTGCCTGTGATGTACTACAAATAGGCAAATTTGTGAAATTATAGGCTTTTAAATTGCGATTACGATTATTCTCAAGCCATTTAGTCCTACTGCTAAACTTTTCCTTTAAGTCCTCCTACGAATTACATAAATCTTTATAAGAGCCACTGATGGTGTGTGTAAGGCCCTTGAATACGGCGCTGACTCATTTAGATGTCAATTTGATCTATAAGAGGAAATAGCGCCGCCTAGCGGTCAGAAATCTCTCCAACGTGGACTACAGAAGTCTCTTTTTAGATTTACTGATCAATACAGAAATTGATCTATTGAATAACTTATTTATAGCTCCTAAGTCTTTAATTATCGGAATCACGTGTCATGCATTTGTTTCCTGGACTTTAGAAAGTAAAAAACAAAGCCTTGTTTTGACTTGCTGTTTTTCCATTCATCAGTTCCGTGGCAGCATCTTAAATATGCATTTAATAAACGCATTGCCTAAAGAGATGCATGGATAACAAATTCATAGTGTACAAAAGCATTAAAAATAATGTGTGTGTACTATCATCATTCTGACAGCTGTACAAAGCTTCCAAATCACAACCGACGGAGTTTTGTGCCTGCAACTTGAAACTTAAGTATAATCCTGAGAAAGAAAGAAAAGGAAAATCTGCTCACAAAAACTCACTATTACAATTAGTATTTCTACTACTACGCTCTAAAATATAATTGCTGCGAATGCTACAAATACTAAAATTGCAACTTCACGCATCAGATCCTGAAAATAACAATGATATATGTACACACACAAAATTTAACAGGTATTCATATATATATATATATATTAATATATTTTAAAAACATATGTAGTTGACATTGTATAATACTTAAAATGTGAAAATTTAAATAAAATGTGAAAATATAAATACAACATTAATATAATAAATTATTTTAGCCTAGATTTATTTTATATAGCCTAATATTTAAAATGTAAACTAAACTTATATTTTATTTAATTTTACATTCTAAAATATATGTATTATTTATTTTAACTAATATACTGTATGTACTCACAGTTGTTTGCTGCCAGTGTGGTGCATAGCGCGCACAGGAGCGCGAGCGCTTGGAAACTCAGCGCGTCCATCAGCACCACCTTCATCACCTCTCCAAACGCACAACAACGCTTATCCAAGTTGCACTATATTCCCAGCCCGCGTAAAATAGCTCCAAAAAGCCAGTTCGGGTCCGGTTCGGGATCGGATCCAGCGGCTCTTCGGCTAGACTGTCCGGTGATGAATCGAATGAGACACTCCCCCCATAGTTCCTCTTAAAGACATACGTTAGGCTGTTCCCACGAGACTCTACACACACTAAGTTTTTGGCGGGGTTTGCCTGGATGCCTTCAGATCTGCCTCATATTCCGAACTGTACACGTCCAGCTTGAAGTAGAGAAGATACTGAGGTCAGAATAAGACGTGGTGCGTTTTGATGCGCGAAAGCCAACAGACACAGCGTGGAGAGGTTGTGCGCTGTGAGCCGAATGATAAGATCTGTGGAAAGCAGTTTCAGTTTTGAGAGAGAGAGAGAGAGAGAGAGAGAGAGAGAGAGAGAGAGAGAGAGAGAGAGAGACGATTTCAGCAGCACATGTGGACAGCGCTCACTGACGCGCTCCAGTTTTACACACGACGCGTTGAAACACATCCCAGGTTTAGACATCTATAACGTCTATTTTTAGCGGTGTGTTTCTATAATACTCTAATATTTCTCTGATATACAGTATTTGAACATTTACATCTGTGTAAATTGATAGCAAGTACACGGTGGCTCTGATTTCACTTAAAATTCACTTAAATGTGCGCGACTTCCGATTCATTAGCTGCTAAAGGTAGCTAAGAAAAACAAAGTGCAACTAAAACTATTTGCTTTACAAATCAGTGTGTTTATGATTATGATTTAAAATAAAATGAGAGCAAATACTAGTTTGCAGTATCATGCACATAATGGACTATTGTTTACTGGTAAAATAACTTGAAAGGAATGACACCGGAAGCCTGGCACATTCAAGTTACAAATGGCCGCGCCCGCTCTTATAGTAAACAACAAAGCGGTATAGGCTGTACATTAAAAATATAAAATAACGTGGATAGAATATCGCTAAATTTGGCCTTCAATGGGAATAACTTGAGTTCAAATTGAGACTTTTGGAGGCATAAAAACATAACATTTCGCATTTTAACGTCTGTTTTTTTTTTTCCAAGATATGATCTCAAATCTTCATATTCTAATCCTTGTAAACTGTGTAAATATCAAATACAAATATTGCTGAGTAACCTACTGATCTGATGTTTCTCCTAAAATTAATTATGAGACATTAAAACAAGCACAGAGAGGCCTACCTCAATAGTTGTTCTACATTAAGGGAAGGGGCTACCAGACTCCAATTATTAATGACAAAATAACATAATACAATTTACACACTACATATTTAGTAGGCCTACATAGTGCATAAATACATAGTGTAGCCTATAAGTGCACAGTGTAGTGCGTCATTTAGGACGCTGTTTGTGTCTTGTGTTTTTCCGTTCCAACATTTCGTGTTTTTGACCACAAAAAGCCTTCTATGTGAATATAAGAATTCAGATAGAACAGTGCATACTGTATATTTTGGTCTTTAATGAGAATAACTTCAAACTGAGACTTTCATATTTGGCTTTGGTATCTTGGTTTAAGACAGTGTTGTGACAATGTTTTCTGTGAGTTTAGAGGTTGTTTCCAATCTGATACGTACGTAAAGGTTTTCATTTGCTCTCCTTTCTACTTGTCCTTTCAAGGACAAGTTTCCAGTAACCAAACAGACTGCTGACTGAAAACCATTTGAATCTATATACATCAAGTGAAAACGGTTTATCTACTAATTTAAAAGTATTAACAAACCCAAGGCTTTCTACCTGAAAAATGTTGCCTGCAAACTCTCAGAGATTAGCATCGCTATACCATCCGTTTTCTCCAGAATGCTAATGTGATGCATTTCCTTTGAGAACGAAGAATTAAAGTTGGATAAGTGAGGTAATTATTCTCTGTATCATCTAAAACACAAAGACGAGTGCTTGGTGATCCATCATGATACACTATGCAGAAAAACCAAGCTGAAGACGCCATAATGCGACTGTTTTATGAACCCCACACGGATGAGAAAGCTCAACATGCATACGCTAAATATATACACAAATTAGCGTTAATGCATTTTACAGATGCGGTGGTAATCTTTCGGCAGGTCATAGGGCACAATGGCATGTGTTTGAGACTGGATTATAGGAATCCAGAGTACAGGGATTAGAGCATTAATCCTAGAGGTCATTTGGACGGAGAATAACACTGTCCTCCGTTCAAAGAGAAAAAACCTACTTTGATATAGTCTGTACGCTGATATAGTGGTCAGCCATGGGCACAGTGTTTATCTGCATCTTTATGCTGCATCTTTAAGAAGATTAATCTATGTCTTTTGTTCATACATCAACTTCCAACAACGTTTTACAGAATATGTGAATGTCGCCATAATTGAATTGCAGTAATTTTGTCATTGTCGATTTATATACTGTACATACAGTGCAGTCATTTTTTTGGAAGCGTTAAAGAAAAATAAGTATATTCATGCATATACAGGTCCTTCTAAAAAAATTTGCATATCATGAAAAGGTTCTCTAAACAAGCTATTAACCTAATCATCTGAATCAACTAATTAACTCTAAACACCTGCAAAAGATTCCTGAGGCTTTTAAAAACTCCCAGCCTGGTTCAT
>JAUZSZ010000139.1:8086352-8099291 GCA_034780575.1 Labeobarbus marequensis
CATTTCTAGTCATTATGTAGTTAGTTTTGCAATTTCATCTGCAGTTCGGAATGCTTGGAGCAAAATAAGCTGTAAAAAATTGCAATGGTAAAAGAAAAAAACTTACTAGACTTACCAGCAGAGAGTTTGTCAGAATGAGGTGATTCAGAGCAGAGTGAGGTGGGAGTCCATTTATAGGTCTGAAATGGAGGGGCCTGTAGCTTGGAGATTCTGACCTATCAATCACCAGAACTGACCAATGAGCTTCTGACCTTGTTCTCACTCCACTACACACACATTCAGAGTGAGATACAAAGAGATGAGTATGAACACACACACATACATCGAATAGCATTTGTGTGGCCAAATTTGATAAATAAGCTTTAAAAATTCTATTATACAAAATAATGCCTTTGCCAACTTTCAAAGCATAGTACTTTGTTTACATGTTAAATTTGTAACAAAATTAAACTGGGTTAGTTTTTTGTTTGTTTGTTAAATCTGGTCAATTTTTGTTGTCACTGGGTTTTGGAAACTTGATACCTAGTATGTTTATTGTTTGTACAGGCCTTCTTTGATTTTTTTCTTTGAAACTGCATTGTCCTATCAGTCTTTTGCAAGGAATCAAAGACAGTCTCCTCTTTCTATACATTGGTCATCTCATCGTCTTGTGGTGTAGGCCATAAGGATGTATGTTCACCACTTTTTTCCTTTCTGTTTTCCTTTTGATCTTTCTTGGAAGTTCTGTTGCCCATAAGCACACACAAGTGTTTTGTTGTCAGGCATCTCGGAGGATGACAATAGTGTTTGAGAGGAAGTGAGTGGTGTGGCATGTTAATCAGCCAATCCTTTTCTGTTATGGGATTGGCCCGACGTGTGTCCTAAACACCACTGAACTATTAAACAACTTTGACACCGAGACAAACACACACACACACACACACACACACACACACACACACTCAATGCATTACCACAATTTGTAGATTACGTTTTCAAGAAACTTTAACCTAATAATAGTTTTCAAAAGTATTTTTTCCAAATTTTTGTTTGTTGTTACAGATGTTTGTTACCATAAGCATGATATTGTCTATCTGAATAATAATAATAATAATAATAATAATAATAATAATAATAATAATAATAATAATAGTTTGCCATTTAAATGTATTTTTAAATACATGTTAAATGTATTATTATTATTATTATTATTATTATTATTATTATTATTATTAAGTTAAGATATTATTACATATTGTATAATATTTTCATTGGCTATGCGAAAGAAAATAAATCATTTTAAATAATACATTGAAATGGCAATTATTATAAAATAATATATTATTTTAAATTGTATATATTATATATTCATTAATTGTTTGAATAATAACAACAGTTGTAATTGCTTTTATATATAATAGTGTTATTATAATGTTATTATATATAATAGTGTAATGTAATACTATTATTCACTATTATTGAATAATAATAGTGATAATAACAATTGTTAAGTTATTAAATGTTAATTAATAAGTGTAATTTTTTTTACCACAGCATCAAGCTTTAATGCAAATTTTCATGTTTAAAAATATAATATAAATATATGATATTATATAAATATATTATATAAATTATATAAATAATTAAAAATATAATATAATGTAATATAATATGAATATATTTTTCAAATTTGCCTTATTTATAATATTAAATATATTTTTAAATTATAATATTTATTTTTTTGCAATCCAAAAACATTTATTTTCATAAATAGTAGTAATCACAGTTGCATCGTAACACATGGGAAAAATATGAAATTCAAAGTTTGTGTACTTTTCATAACTATCAATTACTTTTTAAACGTATAAATGAATATGTTTTATATAATGTACTTTAGCAGGAGTTGCATTTATTACAGTTGTTTATTGAATGCTTGTGTACATTATTATTGCATTATAGTTTACTATGAATACTATGAATATACTTAGAAGTTATAATAAAGGTTTTATAAAGATATAATTTAACTAGATATAAATATTACAATGTATTAAACTGCTGCAATAATTACTACTATTGTTCTAAGCCTATATAAACAGTGAAATCTGAAGTCATGGAGTCATTCTTCATATAAAAATGAAGAGGTGTATGGGAATACAGTCACGGGGAACTACGATCCTTCACGCTTCCATCCTACTCCTCCCTGGCATTTATCCAGCGGGCTGGACGCTTGGCGATTGTCGGACGGGCTTTTTTTCGCTATAATAAATGTGTCTTTGTGGCCTCATATACGCAGCACAAGCACACTGTTGTCGACTGCAAACACTGCATCTTGTGTGGGCCTCGCTGTCCTGACGGCCTTTCTCAGGGGTCAGCTGGATATAACACCCCGTCAACAAATCAATAATCCATCTCTCTGCCTCTCCATACTCATCTGTTGATTTGTTCGTCACATTGCGATCTGGGAGCGGTGTTCGTTCGCAGTGGACTGACTCAGATGACTGTTCAATCATGGCCGCTGTTGTTTTGCCGTGATGAATCAGTGATCTTGATCAGATCCAGTGGGTATGCTTTTATTGTTTTTTTTGGGCACCGAATGTCCCCAAACAGTTTAAATGTAATTTTAATTTAATTTAATCATTTATTTTTTTAAAATAGAATTCAATTCAAAAATGTAAAAATAATTAATAAATCAAACAGCCGAAATGAATTCAATTAACAAAATAATTAATAAATACAATATTCATTTAATAAAAGGAGACCCTTTAACAATTAAACTTAATATTGAATTAAATAAAATAAACAAAATAAATTAGTAGAATAATTAAGAAAAAAATGAAATAAGAAATACAATCTAATTAATTAATTTAAGGCCTTTTCGTTGTTAAACTTACTATTAAGTTCATAAAGCCATGAATGAATAATAATAATAAAAAAACTTATTAACAGATTATATCAAAATAATGATATAATAAAATAATAAATACAATAATAATAAAATAATATGATGCTCTTTAACAGTTAAACATAAGTAAACAAACAAATGAATAAATAAATGTCTCCAACATAAAATCAAATGTGTGTGTGTGTGTGTGTTTGTTTTAGTCTGGCTGTGAATAATCCGCTCTGTACAAAACGGCCGAATAAATTAGCTTTTGTTGGCTGCTGGATTGAGAAACCTGTTCTCTCCCTGCTGTTGTGTCAGCCATATGATTGGCTGCCCAGTGCACTCTGCGGTACTGGTGGTGGCCCGACAGAGGACTCATTCTGAGCTCCAGCCACGCTCAGGATCACATGCTCTCATTGACTACTGTTTTCTTACTACGGATCTATCACGTTCACAATTTCACTAAACTGAGTGTTTGTATATTTAGAACATGTATAAAGAAAAAAAAACCCACAAGGGTGAAAAAGTCACTGCTGATACTTCATTTGCAAAATTAGTATTTTAGTTAAACTTAATTTAGTTAGTTTTTAAATGTTCAGAAATGCGTATTTCGTTTGTGTTTTTCAAGAGCTTTTTTTTTTTCTTTTTAACTGATTGAACGTGATTATCTAAAAGTAAGAAGACTTTGGACCAATGGGATTTCATAGTGGGTGGGGCTACTTACATGACTTTCAAAAATATACTGAAAATATTAAAAGCTTTTGTTCGTATTTTAGTGCACATTTATAGTATTTAGTTTTGTGTTCAATTGAAGACCCCTGTTTTTTTTTTTAATAAATGATATTCTTATTATTATTAATGTTGGGATTTTGTATCTATCTATCTATCTATCTATCTATCTATCTACATGTAACATCCAACATGTTTTTGTGGCCTTAAATGTCCACTTGTGAACTGAAATTGCAAAAAAAAAAAAAGTCCACAAAATTAATAAAAACAACCCGATTTTCAAAGGCTAGGTAAGGACACTATATGTTTTCTCGACCTATTAAATATTGCTTGATGTGCATTTTGAACCATTTCTAGCTAGAAATAGGCTAGTTAAATTTCACCTAAAGACCATCTCAGGGCCTGTATATTTAGTGAACCAATGTCAGTCACTGCATATTTGTGCAAAATAGATTCAGAAATTGTAATTATTGCCACCTCAGCTGGTAATAACGCTGTTTCTGCTGAGTTTAGGCTGCTTTTCGCAGTGAAACAGTCAGGAACAAGGATTCACAAAGACAATTACGACGAATATTTCACCGCTTGCCCTTCTGAACGTTAAGGAACGAAATGTGTTGGCGGGTGGTTGACGGGAGAGAAAATTTAGTATGTTTGGCCACATTCACTCGCGTCCGTTTATAGTGTGCGAGGCGCTGAAAGAAGGTCTTTGGAGTATTTTTCAGGTGAACTTTTCTCTCCACACAAATCAACCAGCGAGACTCGCCGGCCTTCCTGTCGCTTTGGCTGTTGTCATGGCGACGAGCCGTTGCCGAGCTGCAGTGGCGGTTTGTGGTCCCCAGCTCGCGCTGTCCCAGAAAGGTTCGCCAGAGTCATCGCTGGAAACTCTCCAGGTGCTGAAGTGTCCCGCTTCGCTTCAGCTCTGATAAAAATCATGCGTTTGATTCTGAAAATATCAAAACTTGACATTTGCTACAGTCGAGTGGTAGTTCAAAACGTTTCTTTCATAAACGACCACATGGGGGCATTATGCTGTTATATATTCTACACACACACAAAAAAACGTCTCTTTGAAAACAATTCAGAGTTGATTACAAACACGTTAAGTGTCTTATAATGCTTTGTTGGTTCATTTACGGACCGTTTAGATGTATTTGTGTAACTGTAGTTGTTGTTTACGCTATTATTTTTCCCCTCAACTGCAATGTTAATGCTTAACCACTAACGTTAGGTGGCAGGCTTGTATTCTGATACAGTTTTGATCTGTTCTGCAGGGTTACTAAAGAGGAAGCGTCTCTCGCTGTCTGGACACGTAGGTTTCTAATCTGTCCCGTGATTCCTACCTGCAGTGTTTCGTCTGGTCTGTTTCCACAGATAAACCGTCCAGTCAACAGAAGCTATTAGCCACTTATCCCGGTAAAACAAGCTGCCGTGTGGCAGACATGTCTATTATGGTTTAGAAGTCACGTGACTCCCCTAATGAGGGGCAGCGGTGTCGGATAATATCGGATAATATAAAATATTTTCAGTAATATTTTCCTTAGTGGATACAGTGGATAAGTAATGTAAATAGCATATAAGCGTAATATAAAATAATTATTATATTATATTATATTATATTTTTGGCATGTTAAATAATTGTTGTTATTCTTATTTGAAGTAGTATTAAAATGATTAATTAATAATCAATATTTAACAATATTAATCAATTACTGTAACATTTTCAGCAATATTTTTAGTGGATATTTTAAATATATATATTAAATATTACAATATTTGGTATTGATTTAATATTATAATAGTTTTATATTGTACTGTTTATTATATTTCATATGGTCATATTTTAATATTTATACATCATATATGGCAATAACAGTGCGATCATCTCAACAGTGTAACACATTTTTCCTGTTTCAAAAAAAAAAAAAAAAAACTTATTGTGATGAGACTAGTAACAGCGTTTTTATTAGCTGCAAAATTGCAATAGCAAGTAACCAGAAAAAGTACTAGTCATTTTTTAAAAGATACAGTAGCAACAGTCACTTAACTTCATTTTTAGAAGCATGACAGTAGCTACACATATACATATAAAAAGTATATTAAATATTATAAAAAATATTAATATTATATTTTTGTTATTATATAATTGTTATTGTTATTATAAAAATCTAAAACAATATACAATTATTTAATATTAATCAACGTGAACATTAATAAATAATATAACATTTATTATATAAAGAGTAAAATATTAAATTATGACCATATTAAATGTATTATTTTTATTTATAAATCATATACATATGTCAGTAAAAAATGTGATAACCTCAGCTGTGTAACGTTTAAATGAATCAGCAGGTTTTCTTCAGAAATTAACACAGAATATGAAAAGCAGTGTTTGTTTTATTAAATGTTTACTTTTATAACTCCACAAATAGCAATTTGCTAAAATTACTATATTACTATTTCAAAGATACAGTTGCAACTACTGTAACTTAACCGCATTTTTTTTTGAAAGTTTAACAGTAGCTAACTGTTTTCAAAACAGTGTAGCTTGTTTATTAGCAAAACACTTTTTTGCTACTTGTACAAGCTACATGTAGCTATTAGCGATTGTAGCGTGACAGAATGCTAGCTCACTATTGCAGGAGCATATTTACGCTAAGTGAGCTGAGGTAAATATTTAGGCATTTTTAGCTTAATTGATGAGCTTAAATGTAGTTAGCTGTGTTTCATTTGTAGCTTTTGTAGTTAACAGCTTTTTTTTACTTGATTAACTTTTATCTAGCTTCCCCAACTGCTGTTAGCCAGTTAGCAATACTTGGTTAAATGTCGTTTAGCTGACCATGCTGGTGTCTATAACACAGGCTATATTTCACAAAAAGGTGCGGTGGCATGCTGTTATAAAAATGAAGAAATATGAGAAATAGGAAATCACTTGCTAGGTTCGCCATAATGTTCCGTACGGGGCAGCGGGGTCGATTGGCAGCACAATGGCCGGATCGATATCTGGCCCTGTTGTGCCGCTAAGTGAAGAGGGGTTTGATCTATAGCATAGAATTGGTTTGGCTAGGAATCGGGGCTCTTACAGTATATTTGTAAAAGGCCTTTATTTGAGTCCGTCATCTGCTGCGGTAATTAGAAACGGAAGTAAGACTTAGCCCTCAACTTCACTGAGATCAACAGGTGAAGCTCAACATACTGCTGTCGACATGCGCACATGGTCAGATAGAATTAATGCTGTGCTCATGTAACAATTTCACAAAACTACAAAATTGAAATGTTTTGCCAAAGACTTCATTACCCCTGCTGACATTTTTGCTGACGCCAACTAGAATGAAGATCTAGCTGTGTAATATTTGGACATTTACCCTCCTAGACAAAGTCTCATTATCGTCCCGTAGTAAACAAGCTTTGCAAACTGGCAAAAACAACACAGGCGCGGTAATTAAATTGGATTAAGTGGATTATGCGGCCCTTGTGATGAATTGGCTGCCTGTTGCAGTTTGGCACCCGAAAACCGCTTGGTTTTCCTCACCTTACCAAGTCAACCCACATGAAGATGCACACATACATACACAAACACACACATACACACACACACACACACACACACTTCGGAGAGGAAATGTTTATAACCTTATCAAGTTGATGATCATCATTTTTTTATTTATTTGTTTTTTTTAAAGTAAGCATGTCTTTATAACTTTTTTTTTTAAAGTATGAAGTAACACAATAATATTAATAGTATATATTTGTAATATTATAATGTTATATATTATACTTATATTATATAATTGTTAATATTATTATTCTTTTAAAAAGCAAGTAATATAAAGAGTATTATTATTGTTATTGCTAATAAAATATCAAAATAATAATCAAATTAAATGATGTTAATGATAATTATAATACAATAACAATTCTTATAATTTTATATGAATATCTTTATATTAATATAAAATACATAATAATAATCATATAAATAATAATCACTATTAACAAAATTAATTAATATAAAATATATTATTATTTCGATTAATAATATTAAAATAACACAATTTAAAAATAATAAAATATTAATATAATAATAATAATTATTATTATTAATTGTAATTATTATTATTTAAAAGTGTCATATAGTATTATTAATAATATAAAATAATAATCAATTAATATTAGGTGTATTATTATTATTATTTCTAATAAAATCAAATAATGATAACATAATATTTATTGTAATTATCATACAATAATAATTGTTAGAATTTTATTATTATTAAATATTAATATAAAATAAATAAATGAATATATAATCACCTAACAAAATGCATTGATATGAAATGTATTATTATGTATTGTTATTGTTATTATTATTATTATTAAAATATAATTATTATTTTTATTTAAAATCATAACATAATATTAATATAAAATAATAATACAAACGTAAATATATATATATATATATATATATATTATTAATTACGTTGATATATTAAGAAATATAAAATTTGTAGTTGTACAGTAGTAGTACTATTACGAGTTAACAGACGCAATTTGTGGCATAGAGTGTGTAAACTGATAGCCAGCAAAACCGATGTCTGGGTCACAGGGCCGGGGCAGATGTCAGCCTTTCCTTTGAGTAATTGGCAGAGACAGGAATAGTAAATCCAGGTCAGCAGGCCACTTGTAATGTGGGGTCAGTATGCTGGACGGAGATTAGCCTTTTAGCCAGTTCACTGCGATGCACACTGCTCTCCCACTCACTGAAAACACAGCCTAAACATTACACCTAAACACATGAATGGTACTTTTCAGAAGTGTGTTTAAAACCTTTGTGTATAAGAACTAGCATAAGCATGAATCTGCTTCAAAATAAAAGCTAGCATGTCATACAGTACATACTAAATACTATGTGAATTTTGGTAAATGTAGACATAAAAGACAGTACACAGAACACAGATGTTAGTATGCTAATCTGAATTTAGCCTAGTCAAAATTATTGATTGTTTTTGAGACATTTTTCAACACACTTGTGACATTTTTCATCTTCTTTTGTATTCTACAGAAAAAGAAAGACATACAGGGTTGAAATGACGTGAGGGTGAGTAAATGATTCGTTTTCATTGTTTTAATACTGTATACTCAGTTTCCACAGCAAACTGGACATGTTGAGGCATGTTTCCTCTCAGGATGAATTCAAGTTCTTGTTCTAATAGCAAATGTGGAAACGGTTCAAGAATGTGTAACGCTTTAATGAGCCAATACTTAATTTCAATCTCCGAAACTATATCAAAACATAACCATAATTTATTATTTAACCGCAGAACGTGTTCACACAGAAGCACAACCTAGCAGAAAGGCCTTTCATTACCTCAGAGGCATTAACATAGAACACTGCACCCAAAGAGAGGCTGCTGTGAATTAAAGAAAAGCAACTCATTTGTTTGGAATTGGCTCTGAAGGGAAAAAGATTCATTAAAGAATTGTTTGAAGGGCAGATGAGGGATTGTTTTTTTTTATTTTTTTTTTTATTGTTATTCATCTCATGGTTTTCAATTACGGCAACCAGTTTCAGACAAAGAAAGAGAAAGACAGAAATAAATAAAAAAGGTTTGCATAATTAAGGAAATGCAAAGTTAAAAAAAGAAAATACTCTCATTTTAAATGAAATTAAAATTATATGCAATATTAATCCTTTGCCATAGACTATATAATAATAATATTAATAAATGTTTGTTATAATGTCACATATTTTTATTATTATATTTATTACTATTTAACTAAAAATAACAAGTAATAATAAGATATGTTTTTTTTAATATTACTCAAAATTAACATATAACATATATAACATTTATTATTGTGTAAAAAGTATACTAATTTAAATTAAAATAAGTATTTTTTAATATTACACAATTAATTATAATATTAATATAAAATAATAATGAAACATAAATGTAATATTATTGTTATTACTTCTGCTACTATTGTCAATATTCATTCTTTGCCCCAGACAATAATAGTAATAGTAATAATAATAATAAATTAATATTTGTTATAATACATATTTTATTATTATGCTTATTACTATTTATTACTGATTTAAAATAATTATAATATTAATTACAACATCATAACTACATTATAAGTGCATTATACATATAAATATATAATATGAATATAATTATAATATTAATATAAATTAATACTAAATCAAATGTGTTATTATAAAATGTGTTATTGCTACTACTACTACTACTACTACTACTAATAATAATAATAATAAATTATAAATATAAATTAATTGTAACATTAACATAAAATAATAATAAAATTAATTGATATTATGTATTTACAATATATATATATATTTATGTTATAATATTGTTTACTATTTTATTGCTTGTTAATACAATAATACTTAGTATTCATTATTATAAATAGTTAATAGTAATATAATAAATATGAATATTATATAAATTATGTTAATATGACAAAGCAGTGATATTAGATTATATAGTAAACTGGGTGTAGTGTCATGGTTTAAGCCGAGGATTTAACCTGTAACCTGCTCATTCTCATTTGTCTTCATCTTCTTTTGGCTTAGCTTCGTAAGTGCTGCAGTGGATGACAGGATTTTAATTTGGCCATTATGTTTGTTTAATAGCCCGTCGTAAAGAGAAAGAAATGGCCGGGCGTACACCTTTTTCCTTTCTTTGTGGAATCTGTCCAAATGCTTGATGAGTTTCCAAAGCTCCAATGAAGAAGATTTGCCTTACTAGACAGAATGTAGCTGACTTCATCATAATTACAGTACAGAGCTTTAATATTGGCCACATATCCATCCACATTATACAGTGATGCATGAGTATACAAGTTCTAAAGGCTGTTACGTCTGAGAGGAAGATGTACTGCAGCACTGTGAGGCATGTCAGTGTGTCATTTCCTGTCTGTGTTGAAGCGTTGGGAAAATGCACCATAACTTCATATGATTAGCCTTTAATCTTTGATTCAGCCCTTACACTTACACTTACATTTACACACACACACACACACACACACACACACACACACACACACACACCACATCACATCTTTCTATTTTAATCACAATGAGTGTGATGTAACAGCTCCAGATGGCTGGATTCTCTTTGTTTGGAAGCTCGCTTGCCCATACAGCAAAATTATGAGTTTTGTCTCACCAAAACATATTGTAAACAGAACGATTAAAAAAAAAAAATATATATATATATATATATATATTGTAAGTGAAATATTAGTTTTATCTGAAAGGTGATCACCTGCTTAAACACTCATATATCGCGATTAATCGCATCCAAAATAAAGGTTTTGTTTACATAATATATGTGTGTGTACTGTGTATATGTGTGTATACACACATACATTATATATTTTGAAAAAATTTACATATATTTATATTATTTATATTACAGGTAAATATATTTAATATATAAACATAACATTTTCCTTAAATATATACATGTCTGTGTGTATTTATATATACATAATAAATATACACAGTATACACACATATATTATGTAAACAAAAAACTTTTATTTTAGATGTGATTAATCGTTTGACAGCACTGATGTATATATATATATATATATACACACACACACACACACACACACACACACACACACATATATATATGTCCTCAGTTGCAGACAGTGCCTCAAATAAACTAAAACTGCCATGCCATGCAGAGAATAGGCAGTTCCTCTCTCTGTGGAAAAAGAGATGCTAGCGTCTCATCGTGTGTCTGCCAGACCTGTCAGTAAGGCTGTTTTATCAGGTCACATTGCCATGGATTATGGATGTTAATGTGGCAACCTGACAGGATGGGAAGCTTTGTCTAAATGTCTCTCTGTCTTCCCCTCTCTCTCTCTTTTCCTGCATGTGAGAACTGAACAGTGATTTCTGAAGGGTCCTTCTAGCTCGGAGCTGTGCTTTCAGGCCGCTTCACTCCATCAAACAGCTGATAAAACGGTCCGGAGAAAGAGAGAGACTGCTTTGCCTAATGTGGATACCGGGGCTTGTGAAATTGACCAGATAAACTCCAGTAAGTGTGAATATATCTCACCACGAATAAATGTTGTTCTTTAATATTAACAGACCACATTAAACAAGCTACCGAATGCTTGAGCGATTTTTTGATTGTAGTATGCGGGATTTGCAAGCGAATCTGTTTTATTTTCTTCTCTGCATGCCGTCTGAGTATAAATGGTCTGTTGTGAGAAACCATTAATAAACAACGTCTAATGATGCTTCAGTAAACAAAATTTGTCAACTATGCTGAATAGCTCAGTATTTGCTAATACAGAGAAACGACCACCAGGGGCAATTTAATAAGATTTGAAGAGTCCTAATGGGCACTGCTAATGATTTCATATATGTTTGGAAGAACCAACCATTAGCATTCCCGTTCATCTCAATGAGAACGTACAAACTGGAACTATGCGACTTGGATGGATCCCAAAAGATGCCTGTTCGAAAACATTTCACGTTATTTTTTATAGCAGTGCTAGCTAAGCTAGCAGGGTTATTATTGTTAACTGAAACCAAACCATAAAAAAAATCATTACTTGAAATAAATATTAACTAAAATCATATAAAAACCTTGAACTTATTTTATTACATTTCTTATTTTTGTTTTGTTTAGATTGGTTTAAGCTGAGGTACTAAAATAGCTAAAACTAAATACAAAAAAACAAACAAAAAAAAAAATAACAAAAAACTATACAAAATATTTAATAAAAGGGACTACCAAAAATTACAAACACAACAAAATTATTACAATTCTATCTAAAATTCAAATGAATATACAGATAAAATCTAATTCAAAATATGAATAAAACCTATAATAGAATATCAGAAATACTAAAATACTCGTCTAGTAGGCTAACCTGCTTGAATAATTCTAAGAAGGTCAACTAAACATATGAAATATAATATTATATGTGCCATATCTTTTTTTTTAATCCAAAATATATTAATTGTTGTATTTGCATATTAAACACTTTAACAGTGTAACATTAAATATGTAATTAAAAATAAATATATATTTTATATATTTCAATTATTTATGAATTGATTTTTTTTTCTAATAATAATTTATTATTCATTTAATAATTATTAATTTGTCTAGGAATTCTAAAAGTGGAAATATATTTAAAAATATAAATATTTTTGGCCTTTGTTTGTATATTTTAAAGGCTTTTAATTGCATTTCAATACTGTATGTATGTATTAGTTGCTACATTTCCCATAATTCTTTGTGGCAGCAAGAGAGGCAATACAACAATACAATAATCAATCA
>JAUZSZ010000139.1:8147576-8159162 GCA_034780575.1 Labeobarbus marequensis
TGACCAAGACCTGGGCGGTTTGTTTTCAGGACTCAAACATGAGACGCTCAACAGTCTGGGGCTCGAATTTAAGCCTGCTGTCTAACCCTCTGATTCCTGATGATTCATCGGCCGCATGTGTTTATATATAAACTAGCCATCTTGGTTCATTTTAATTCAAGTGGAAGCATGAAACGAGTCGAGAACAGTTTTTTTTTTCCTAATATCAAATTAAATAAATTATATTTAGCTGGAAAAAATATGTATGTATGTATGTATGTATGTATTTATTTATTTATTTTCAAGACAATTAAATATGCCTTCTGCTAAAATTCTCATCATAATTTTGGGTAAAATATTTAAAATCCTATGTTTTCAACCAACTTTTGTGAATTTTTTCATGATATTTGCTAATATTAATTTATTTCAGGTTAAACTGTGATTTTAAATTGTGAAATATGTATTGTGTTGTATATGTCCTGATTATCAAATAATGTAGAATAAAGAAGTTAAAAAAATGATAGATACAAATATTATTTCAATCCTTAGGCCTTCAACCAGATCTAATTTTCTTAGGTTAAAAAGTTATATATTAAATACTAGTGCTGGGCAACGATTAATTGCGATTAATCACATCCAAAATAAAAGTTTTTATTTATATAATATATGTGTGTGTGCTGTGTATATTTATTATGTATATATAAACACACACACATACAGTATGTTTTTTGAAAACATTTACTTGTATAACTTTATATTAATGTAATTTATATTATACAAATATATTTAATGTATAAACATAAAATATGTTTCTTAAATATTTACATGCATGTGTATTTATATATACATAATAAATATACACAGTGCACACACATATTATGTACACAAAACTTTTATTTTGGATGTGATTAATTGTTGCCCAGCACTATTAAATACTAATATATATCATTTTAAAAAGTTATTATATTAAAAGTGATATATATTTAAATTGTTTGCCATGAAATGTGACAGATTTGTTGTTATGTGTTTGTACATGCAAAATAGGAGCATCTTCACCATAGATTCCCCTCAATCACTGCTTCAGCTGACTGACATGTGCTTGCCATCTGTAGTTTGTCTGCATTTTTTAATGTTTCTGCTTCCTGTATTTGGCCCAGAGGAAGCTCAGGGTTATGAGTGAGATTCTTGTGCTGTTTATGTTCTATCAGCTGAGGGATGATATTAAATTCCAGTCTGTGGCAGCCGATTTCCAGCTGGAGGGCTTGAGATACACCAAACAGCAGGACGAGGAGACGGGAGGGACACGAGCTACTCATCAGCAAAGCATTTCCTCTCTTTCTTTTTCTCTTTTCCTCTTTCCCTGTTTCTCCTTTACTCTCTCAGTCTCTCCAGAGCCCTTCCTGTCATAGTCTGGCCACTTCCTGTTGCTGTAAACAGAGCCGTCGTCCAGGAGAATGTCTGACCCTTCCCAAATCATTTGTTTGTATGCAAAATATAATTTCTTGTAGTTTAGTGTTCTGTAAGTTGAGACATTCTAGAAAAAATGTGCGCATAATCCTTTTTTTTTTTTTTTTTAATGTTTTCATTAAGTACTTCCTGCTTATTTATGTGCTTTTGAATCTTATAATTTATGCTTTTCTTATTGTGTTTTTGTGGCTAGTAGTTACTCTAATTTAATATCACAGATATCTGCATTTTCATCACAATTATTTAATATATAAAATAGGTATATTAAATCTAAAAATAATATTAATACAAAAATTTGCTAAATTGTTTTTTATTTATTTAATTGTTTATGTGGTAAATAGTTATAAAGTAATTAAGTAATATTATATTATTAAATATTAATATAAAATTTACAAATATCTTAATATAAATGTAATGTATATAATTAATATTTATTCAAATTATTTTGTACGTTAATTATATTCACCCCACATTATTATCTAATAAGTAAAAAGTATAATAAAAGTGAAAATATATTTGTGCATTATTAATATTATTATTGTTTTTATTATTAAAAGTAATTGTGTAATATGTGTATTATTAAATATTAATATAAAATATCTAAATAAATAACATAGCATATTCTAAATAATTATAACTAAATGTTTAGGCTATATTTATTGTAATATGTTAATACTCAAATAATTTATTTTAAATATATGAAATATTTTTTTTCAATTATATATTTAAATAAAATGTCAATATGAATTTCTGGGCAGGTTTTGAGAGATTTGCTCTTAAACCTATTTTAGAAGAATGCAGTAGTTCCTTCACACTTTTGTAAGGAGAATGGTATTTTTGTGCTTTGATAATATTTAATATAGTTCATGAAAGCTTTTGCTGGTAAATGTCTGACCAGAACAAGCATGTGCTTAAGCCTCATTTAATGAAGTGTTTCATAAATAAAGTCACAGCAAACCAACTCTGAAAGTCAGAGATGAAGAAATTCCTTTGAGTGCTCAACTGAGTCGATTTCGGAATGATTTTCATTTAATCGAAAAATCTAGTCATTATCCTTTGCGCTTCCATCTGTTTTCTAGCCAAAGGGGACGTACTGGCATCAGAGAAACACTTTGTGACTGAAATGCAGAGGCTTCGTACAATACATGCATTTGAGATGCAGGCTGTCTGACATCTGAGACCAGGAATCTGATTGGCTGTCACTGTTCTGGAATTTAGCCAATCGGGCGTTTGGTTCTATCCGAATGACTGAGAGCTGGAAGTGTCAACTTGAGTTTCATTAATGCTAGACTGATAAACTGAATTTATTTTTTACTTTCTCATCAGGGACGCCTTATACACCCTGCAGAGTTTAAATGTCCACATTTGTGTTGGACAATCTAAACAGCTGATACTGAGAAGTGCAGATGGCCAATTCATTACCTTTGTCACTTCTTGTTCCTGCTGCTGCATGACTTTGATGAATTCCTTTTTTTGTGTATCATTGTGGCTATTAGTTAAGATCATTTACTATCACAGATAATCTGCATCAGCATAATTATTTAATAAATAAAAAGTATTAGACATAAAAATAACATATTTCAACATTATTATTATTATTATTATTATTACTTGGTAAATCATTATATCACAAAGAATTTTGTCATATTTATATTATTAAATATTAATATAAAATATAATATTAAAAATATGCAATAAATCAAGTATTTACATTTATTTAATATAATTATATTTATGTTAATTATATTACATATAATTTACTGACAAATTTCAAGATAAAAATTAACAATATATCAATATAAAATTAAAAAGTAATTATACATTTTTTTAAATTATAATCTTCATTTTTAATAAATAGTTTATTATTTATTACTTATTTATATAGAATATAGTTATTTTATATAATTTGTGCTAAATGCAAATAATTTATTATAAATTTTATTATTAAAATAAAATGTCAATATACATTTTAAATATTAATGTAAATTATGGAAATATTATAAATCATTAATCAGAATTATTACTAAATTATTTGTATTTAATAATTATTTTCCAAGTTATTTGTATTAAATATAAATATGTCAGCCCTAATTTTATTATTAAAAATCTGTATAATTTTTAAATGTTACTATAAAATATGAAACATAAATATAATTTTCAATGAATTAATTCTGAAGTATTTAACAATTATTTTGTAAAATAATTATATTAAATGCAAATAATTTTGTATAAGTTTTATTAAAATGAAAGATCAATATACATTTAAATATTAATATAAATATGGACATATTATAAATAATCAGAATTATTATTATTATTATTATATAATTTTTTTATTATTATTGTTGTTGTTATTATTAATTATTATTATTATTAATATAATTATTTTACAACTTATTTATATTAAATATAAATACTTCAGTACTAATTTTATTATTAAAATATCAGTATAAGTTTTTACATATGTTGGTATGTAGACATACCAAAAGACATTCTAAAACTATATCTTAAAATATAGAAAGGAACTTTGTTTTAATTAAAATAAATATATATATTCAGCATTTTGGGCACTTTATCAGTGTATTAGACACCTGATATTTTCCTATCACAAATGGTGGTTGCATCATGAAATGGTGAAAAATGTTTCCATGGTTGAGCGATGCAAGACCAGTGAAGTGAAAACAGCACCACTCCAGCAGCCAAACAGACACGCGCAAGAACACACACACAGACACCCTGCGCTTCAGGTTTTATTTAATTTCAGGCCACATTTGGTGTGTAATGTAAAATATGATTCCACTGCACCATGAACATGTTAAATGATGAATGTGCTGGGATGCTGGCTTCCTGTCAGCACTGGTCTCCAGAGACGTAAGTGTGTGTGTACTGTAATAATTAGGTTTGACTCCATGGTTTTGCTCTGGTGAGTCTCTGCAGGCTTTCTCCTCCCACCAAGGACTTCACTCTCTCCCAAACACAAGCACACACTAGTGAAAACTCGGAAAATGAATGATTATGTGCTCGCTGAAGTGCTGAAATTGTGTCCTGTAGGGGTCTCATGTCCAATTACAAGAATAAATATAGCCAGAAACAATACGAATACTCTACAAAGTACGCAAACGCAACCATCTCCAGTGTGTGGTTTAGTTGAGTGTATAGATAGTGTGTTCTGGATGCACAGTTGACTACAGTGTAAAAAGTTATTTTTCGAAGTTGTAAATAAACCCAATGATTACTGAAATTTGTTTGTCAAACAAATAGTATTTCAGTTTCTCTACGTTAGGTTTCACATTTATTCAGTGTGTTACTTGCAGTTTCTTTGTAAGTAATTGTGAAATTTACTAGCAATTTCTGAGTGAAAATTGTTTATACCAATTTTTTTTTTTTAGTTGTCCACCAACATTCGCCTAGATTTTTTTTTCTCTGTTGAGTCGACTAGATTGAAGTTGACTTAGCCTGCTACATTTTAGCTTCCAGCGTTAACTTGTTCGGTTAGATTCCAAAAACAATAGTGACTTTATTGCCCTGACGATAGGTGACCTAAAAGATAAACTGACTGTAGAAGACGACATATGCTAATGCTTGCTATTTTTGGACACTGAGAATGTAATTTGCATACTCTTGTTAAGGGCTGAATTATTTGTATATAAGAAAAAAATCTGTACAATATATGAATTATTTTCTATGGTAAATAATTGTCAAATAAAAATAATTTGGTAATATTTACATTATTAAATATTTATAAATGAAATAAAATATCAAAATAAAGATATTTACATAATATTATTACTACATTATACATATTACTAAATCATGTTAAAGTAGTTAATTATTTTATATTATACTAAACATTAATGATGAAACTGATTTATTTGATCCTATATTTTATTTAATTTTATTTTTTGTGATTTGCGAAGAAAAAACAGGTTTGCTTTGCTATGGTTATAGCTATGGATGTATAATCACAATTTTCGGAAAATTGTGCAACCATAGCAAAGCAAACCTGTTTCTTTATTTGCTACTACTTCATTAGGCTTTATTGCTACTACTTTTACTACTACTACTACTCAATAAAAATACTCACTATTATAATATTTCACAGAAAAACTATTTTTACAACTCAATCGCTTTATTTTCCAAAGTTTAACCATCAAACTTTTTCGGAAGACTGCAGGGAGACCTTAAATTTTCTCTTTTCTTGATAAGCACTTCTCATTACAATTATAATAAGGTGTTTGTCACATGTTACGTTTTCGGAAACGCAACACGTGATAACAACCTTACTATAACAATAATTACATTTAGATTTCGTCCAGCCGTACTTGTTATAAATTACAGTCTGACGCATGAAATTGAGCTTGTGTAGCTAGAAAAGTTTGCATTCATACTATATTTTAGAACTAACATATAAACAAAAATTTGAACAAACGACTGTTGGCATATTTACTGACAGCAACACAATAATCATTAGCAGACCTCCTGAATCTGACTTTTAGTGGCCAAGGGAATGACTTCTGCAGCATTGCAGTTCACGTCTTATGACTGTTCGTTCTCCCTGAGGAATGGAACAAACCTAAAAAAGCACAATCGTCATCAGTTTCCACAAGCACAATAGTGTTGCATTGTGTTTGATAATTAATGGGGACTCAGCATAAATTGAGTCCTTGTAATCCCCCTAAACGCCCCTGAAAGTCTCGTTGTCAGTCGGCGTGACTCCTGAGGTAAATCTTCACTGGCTTACATTGAATGTGCGGGGCTTTATATGTCTTTCGGAGCGTTTGGTGGTGTTTATGAAGATGGACGAGGCGTGCAAGTCTTCATTGTTATGTAGAGCGTTTCTTGAGTGAAAGGCCTGACCTGACGCAAAACAACACAGTTCATTTACAGAGGACTTTGTTTAAGCCTCAGCCAATCCAGACCTCCAAACAGAAATAAAATCTGGCATCGTTTTCTTCTGCCTTTGGAGAGGCACATTTGGGAACACAATTCACTGGCCTTGAATTGTTTCTTTTTGTGTATTCATGTATGCAAATGAAATTCTGAATGTAATTGAAACAACAATATCATGTGTTCTCCTTTGACTTGCTGTGCACCAGAAATAAAATTAGTGCACATACTTTGGCACAGGGTTGAATTTGGCTTGCAACATTTCCTAATTGCATATATACATAGTATTTTTTTATGTATATCACATGTAATGGTTACAAAATATACATTTTAGCATATGTTTTTATTTTAAATAATATTTCTATAATTTTTTCATTATTTAATTGCATACTAATATACTCTCACACACACACATTTTTTTTAATAGAATTTAATATTTGTGAATATGCATGTATATTTGTTTCATGTTATGTTATAAATATATAAATATATTTCTAAAACATTGTAACATAATTTTGAAAAAAAACATGTAACTTTAAAACATGTAAATTAAAAACCATGTAATTTTATATGTATGTAATATATATATTTAAATGCTATTTTTAAAATATTTGTTTTAAAACTTACAAAATATACATTTTAGAACAGATTTTTAATTTTAATTAATATTTAAAATACTGTATTTATATATATTTTATATGCCACTTTTATTTTCCTTATAAAGGTGTGTGTGTGTGTGCATATAAAAAAAAGTCTAGAAAAATGGGCAACCTTACTAATTGTACTAATTGATTTATTGGTTATTGTTCGTTTGTTCATTCACTCGACTCATTCTTAGTCAGAAAGATTTCTTTTCTGTGGAATGTGTTTGATAAAGAGGCTTGTAGTGTCAGACTCATTTGAGGTAGCTGAACCTTGTCAGGTCGAATGACCTATTCATGCAGAGAAGATAAATGAAGTCGGTCATTTAATGGACTCCTGAAATTAACCTCTTATGGGCGCTTTGAAATATTATCTTCCACCCACACCCCCCTGCACTTTACCTGAGTAAACCTTTTGTTTTAGAGTCAGTGGTGAAGTATGGACTGCAGGGCAGTGGAGGGAGAAATTGCTTTGTCCTCTGCAGAAGGGTCATTTATATACGAGGTGGTCATATTTACCATGTGATGAGCTGTTGGCGGGAATCCCACTCGCCTTCCTCACCCAATTAGCTTGTCAAAGTAATATAAAACGCTTTCATATCATCATTGGAACTAATAATAAAAAATTTTAACCGCAGGCTGTAATGTGCCACGTTATCTCAGTTATTGCCCCAATGCCACATTTTGGAAATGTAATTATAATAATTCATTTGAAATGACAGGTGTTTTAACGCAGGGCTCAAGGATCGGTTTTATATGGATGTGGTAATGCCACTCTGTTTGAATTAATTAATTCAGCCAAACACTGTGCTTTATCTGTATGAAGCTGTCTGAAGGACGATGATTAAGAGGAGTGCTTGAATTTAAACTCATGAGGTTTCTGCAGAGCTAACAATGTATCTAAGAGCATCTAAATTCCCTGGCCTCCAGCTTGAAGTGCTTTCCGCTCATCTTCTGTGAGTTACGTGCTACATCCGAGATAAGAGTTCTCATGTCTTATGGGACACCCGAGAGTCGTGGATTACCAGTGTTTCATGGTCTCGACGGATGGTTTGAAACATCTCTCTGGCTGAATATTACAGGGATGTTGCTATATGGGAATAGCGGGGTTTAGTTTCCCATTCCAGGTCCATTAACCGTTCTTGTAGTTTTTTTTTTTTTGGGGGGGGGGGGTTTTAAATGCTAATTTAACAAAATTGATTTTTTTTTTACATATAAAAACTTGCATAATTGCTAATAGGCCTATTTGTGTACTGTGGGAATGTTGACTACATGGGAATTGCAAGATTCATTTTCTTGTTCTAGTTCCATTAACAGTTCTCATAAAATATTTGAGGAAGTATTGAGTTTTTTGCAGTGCAAGAACTGTTAAAAGAACTTGCAGTGTTTTAAAACTGTTAATTGAACCGAAATCATATTTTGCCTATATGTTTTTTTTATGTTAAAACATTGCATTTTTGTCACTGAAAAGTTGCACATAATTGCTGATGTTTGTGTGTTAAGGTTCTGTTTCTGATTTCAGTTCTGTTACCAGTTCTTGCAGTGCAAATCAACACTGAATACTTTCTTAAAAGTACTGCATTGCACCATTTTGTCAGGAAAAAAATGTGTGTTTTAGAACCGAAAATATGTCTGATTTTTTTTTTTTTTTTTTGCCCTCAAAAAATGTAATGTAACACTCCAGATTGAGTGGATTCCCTGGTTAAATGACTGGATATTTCCTACAAAATTTTGCCAAACAAATCTAAGTGTGACTATGTCTTTCAACTGCTATTCATAATGCATTGCATTCTCAGCATTGCCACAAGAGGCTCTCTATCAGCAATTTGTATAAACCATTCATCTACAATTGTTTTTTTTGTTTTTTTTTTTGTTTTTTGGCTTCAGTGATTTGAATAGAATTTTGCTAAGCTAAACTAGGCATGTTTATAGCTACCTGAACAACATTATGAATTGTTAAGGACGGAGGCCTGCTACCACCAAAAAATAAAAAATAAAAATGCAAAAGCAAAAGCATTCGTTCAACATGTCCAATGATATCGCACACTTACTAATGAAGGTGAGGTTGACAGATACGATTTGAAGCTGAGGTTGACAGATCAATGACTAAATAGCTTTATCACTGGAGTCTGTGAAAATAGACACTAAAAAAAGGAGGATAGGGGGATACAGAGGGATTATGGGAAGGAGACATTAGTCTTCAGTCTTTGGAGTGCCCCAGGTGCTGTTATCAGAAACCATGATTACATCCTTGTCAGACCTCTAGGTTTCTAATCCATCAATTGCTCTTCCTCTGCCTCCTAATACCACCATTGACACATCCAACTGTGCCAGTGATGGTCTCGTAGAGTTTGAAATGAGACCTTATTTTATAGGTGCTCCTAGCATTAGAAGAACCATAGACCTTGAAGCACTTCTCCACAGAGTGAGAGAGCTGATAGAGCCGAGGGAGGTCAGTGCTGTAATTTTACAATTTCATTTTTTTTTTCCAGAAATGCACTTTCTCCAACTTCTGATAGCCTGGATTATGAATAAAATAAAAGCACGAGGAAGGATTTTTTTGAGGGTTGGACTAAATGGAACAGAGCCAAGTGGTATTGCTGACCTACTTCAGCATCTATTAAATGTAGATAAAAGGAAATTGACATTTAAAAGGGAATAAATCCTTCCATGAGTCTTTTGTGTGAAAGGCTTTTAAAACATAGGCATGCCAAAAATGCTTACCTCCTTTTGAAGGGTTCATCAAGCCTTTAAGTAGCAGACATGAAAGGTCCTTCCAAGGCCTTCATCTTTCAACTTCCACCGCATCTTCTAAAAAAAAAAAATTCCACAACAAAATGTTGCATTGCATTCATCTAAGTACAGCTTTCCTGTTTAGAGACACCCTCATGTCATTTGAAACCTCATTTATGGCATCCTATAGTAAATTGTTGTGTAGAAATTAAATTATTATCAGCTACTCTGCGTTACTTGGCCCTTTGGTCTCGTTTGATATTCGTTTCATGCTTCTGTGATTATTTAGTCCAACTAATTATAGCTTGTTTTACATCTCTGTGTTGTTTTGCATGTCTGTCACGTCAAGCGCAGATTAATAGCGCTCATCGTCTCAGACAGAAGTTGAGGCAATCATGCATGGAAATTGAGTCTGTTTCCTCCCCCCAAAGCCAAACTGTTGCTCACCTTAAGAGAGCATAAATCATAACAGAAAAATAGTACCTCTAATCCACATCAAGTTGCAAAAATTGATCATTTTATAAACTGCTACAGGAGTTTGCAAAAAGTTGGGCCTTTTTTTTAATGGAACCATGCTGACACAAAAAGTAATATATTCACTTTTAGGATGGCATTTATTCCTGTTCATCGCCCAGCGGGTGTTTTAGTTTGTTTAATTGATGGAACCCCTGCTGCACCATATGCATGTGATTTTTAGTTCAAGGTGTCCTTTGATATGCTTTGATATCTTTCTTTTAGGACCCGGCAAATCAAACGCTCTAACCGTGATAAAAGACAGTTTCATCCAGATATCAGGTCTATAAATTAGAAGCACATTTTACATTGTTGTTGTTTCCAGCAGGGAGAGATACCTTAGATTTATTCATTTTGTAAATGACAATTTTATTACTTTGTTTGTGGTAGTGACTTTCAGTCAAAAGTAAATGTGCATGCTGTGTAATAACACTGATCCTTAAAGCCTTATGCAGCTTTAAAGCTACAAGTAAATACCTTTTTGTGCTAAAGTAAATTGTAGTATATTTTACTGAAACAGTATTCAAGAAGAAAACAATTGTGAGAAAAGAGGGATTAGTGACAGTAACTAAAAAGAAATTTTGTCTCAGAAATGCAGCAAGGCATTAAATTTTGATAAAAGACTTTGATGGTGTTTTTGTTATTTGGAGCAACATGCACAAAGAGACCAGGAATGTGCATTAAGTAAATTGGGTACATTTTGATTTCATGCTAGCTTTATGTTCTGTTAGCAGTGAGATGTCACTAAGAAGTTTTTTTCTAGATTAAATAAAGTAAAAGTTGAAGTGAAGTTAATAGATGGAACACATGGTAATTTCAGAGGATGACAGCAACTTGACTGAAGATGGCTGAAGATCCCTTATTGATTGTAGTAACCTCTGCTGGATTTTCCCTAATTGTAATCCCTTGGTCATATATTCCTTCAGTTAAACTTAGTTGCGACAAGAGTGAATGTTATAAAATTAACAAAGAGCATTATTCATGCTTGAGACGTTCAGAATTCACCAGCATCTGGAAATAGATTTTCTTGACTTCTAAGCCAACAGTTTCTGACTTAACTTCTAAATGGACAACAATGCGTAAACCCCTTCCAAGACAGATTAAAAGTAATCAAATGTAAAGATCTATTAATCTCATGCAGTACATTTGAGTTACATCTTGTCCCTTTAGCTATACCACACTAATCTCTAGCTACAATCTCTGTGAAGAGTTTTGCCTTAATAATACAATAATCTGATTGCAGTGTGTCTCATTATTCTCAGTGCATCAAGTGTTTGTCCTGCCACACAAAGCTAATCAAGACTGTCCCTGTCCTTTTGTTTTCCCAGCAGGAAAAAATGAAAAACTCCCAGTGTTTGATTGTCAG
>JAUZSZ010000139.1:8498778-8508958 GCA_034780575.1 Labeobarbus marequensis
AAAAGAAACATATAAAAAAGAATATAAGACACAATGAAAGAAAGAAACAAAGAAAGAAACAAAGAAACAAAGAAAGAAAGAAAGAAAGAAAGAAAGAAAGGAAAGGAAAGGAAAGGAAAGGAAAGGAAAGGAAAGGAAAGGAAAGGAAAGGAAAGGAAAGGAAAAAGAAAGAACAGGAAACAACTGAATGAAAGGAAAAGGAAAAATACGGGCAAATGGTAAGTACAGGAAAACTACAGGGAAATTTAAAGCAAACGGGAAAAAAATGGAAAAACAGAGGGAAGGGAATGGGAAAAGGACATATAAGGAAAAAGGAAGAAAATGAAAAGCAAAAACAGGAAAAAGAGAAGGTGAACAGAATTAACACCAGGAAAAGGAAAATACAAGTAAAGAAAAAGGAAGGAAGGAAAGAAAAAAAAAACAGGTAAAAGGGAAGGGGAACAGAATTAACACTAGGAAGATGAATGGGATGAGAAAGAGGAACACAAAATGGAAGGAAAAAAGGAAAGAAATCAAAGTAAGGCAAAAGGAAAAACAAAGGAAAAGGTTAAAGTAAAAGGAAGTAAAAGAAACCAGGTTAAAGAAGGGAAAGATGATGAATGGGAGGAAGAGGAAAGTTAATGGAAAGAGGAATCAGAAAGAGAAGAAAAGAAACAAAAAATGAAGTAAATGAAAAGTAAAGTAAAAGGAAGTAAAGAAAAACCAGAGGGGAAAGGGACAGGGAAAAGGATAAACACTAGGAAGACAAATGGAAGGGAAGGAGGAAAAAGATATGGATAGAAGTTAAACAAAACAAAAAAGGAAAAACAAAGTAAAAATAAGTAAAGGAAAACAAACAGGAAGAAAAGGGGAAACAAAAGGGAACTGGAAGTGGTTAAAGGAAAGGAAAGTAGTATCATTGAGGTGGAAATTATGCCGTTGTGCTCTGCTTTCTGCTGCAAGCACAAGTCTGACTTACATCATGATCACATTTTGAATAAATGATGGCAGTGGCTCTGTAATCTAGTAAATAAATGGTCCGAGCTCACGCCACAGAACAGAGGAAAAACAAAGCAACATGGCCGTTTATCACGGGAGCCAAATGCCAGGAGCAACAGGATTGCTGCCATTAAAACAAAATTGCAGATCAGTGTGAGAGATCGATTCTGCCATTCAGTGGGACACTTTCTCCGCTAACTGTCAATCAATGTCACAGGCCTGACAAAAAAACATACAGCTGCACTCCAGCAGACGGTAGTTAGCAACATCCTGAGAAGACAGGAAAAATACCTGTCTACATTTCAGGGAAACTGATATAATCACTACTTGGGCAACACATAAACTTCCAGAGCAATCAACACACAATCTCATTCTCACTGTGTGTTTCGCTCTTGTTTGAACGTGTGAAGCTAGAGGCTGAAGACACAGCTGAAGTGTGATGAGATCCGCTGGGCTTTAGGAGCTGTTTGAGTACTGGAGAACTTGTTCTCTGTCTATATAATGACTCAGACATCAGGGGAAAAATAGGGAAGAAATATGGAGATTTGAGACAACATTCACACACGGAGTGATGAAGCACTTTTGGACGCTGTTTGAGACCCATGTGCTTTTCAGAAGAAAAAGACGGCTCAGTGTCAAACACTGACACACCAGCGTTAGCTTGTAAATCCCTCTCTGAGGATCCACATCTATGTGCCACACACTGCGGAGCGTGATATCAATCCGTTTTTTTGTTCTTTTTTTAGAAACCCTGCTGTGCCTGTATGTCTAGTTGTGTTAAGAGCCAAGTCTGATAAGAGGAACATATGAAAGCTGAATGTACTTAAATATCAAAGCATTCAGATGTCAAAAGAGACAAGAAGATTAGAGCATGATTACAGCATTAAAATAAACTACTGTGAACGAAGCATAGCACATTGAAACTAAACAAAACAACACAGAAAACAGAGTAAACTAAATAATGAAACACGCCACAATGAAACTAAACACAACATAATGAAACCAAATAAAACAACAAAGCAAAGCACAATGTTACTAAACAACAAAATGCAGCCCAATGAATCTAAACGCAAGGTAACTAAAATCAAAACATGGCATAATCAAACTAAATAACAAAACAGAATACAAATAACACAATGAAGTGACGTAAACTAAATAACAAAACAGAATACAATGAAACTATAAATAACACAATGAAGTGACGTAAACTAAATAACAAAACAGCACAATGAAACTAAACAACAAAACAATGCACAATGAAACTAAAAAAAAAAACATAAAACTAAACAAAACACAGCATAAAGAAACTAAACTAAACAACAAAGCACAATGAAACTAAACAATTCAGGGCAATGAAACAAAACTAAACACAGCACAATTAAACTGAACTAAAATAAATAACGTCACAAATATAACTAAACCAACTGACACACACCTGAACTAAACAAAACTAAACCAAACTAACTAAACTAAACAATGCAAAACAGCACAATGAAATTAAGCAAAGGAGCACAATGAAACAAAAAATAATGAAGCAAAATGAAACTAAACAAAATAACATCACTATAAAACAAACAAAATGAAACAAAAGTAACTAAAAAACACAGCACAGTGAAACTAAACAAAACCAAACAAACAATTAAAAACAACAAACCTGTACTAAAATAACAGCACAATAAAACTAAACAATGCAGCACAACTGAAATAAACGAAACTAAATAAAACTAAACTAAATACAAAAACATCACAATGAAATCAAGCAATTCAGCACCATGAAGGAAAACTAAAAAATAAACCACAAAAAACTGAATAATAGCACAAAACTAGTCAACAAAATGCACAAAAAAAATGCAACAAAACAAAACTAAACCAAACTAAACTAAATAACAGCAAAACGAAACTAATCAAAACAACAATACGTAGCACAATGACTAAACTAAACATGATACACTAAAACTAAAATAAAACCTAAACAAGGCACAACAAAACTAAATTAAACTAAATAACACAAAACAATGAAACTAAACACAGCAATAAAACACAACAAACTACAGCAAAACCAAATGCAAAAACTATAAAAAAAAGAACACATTTGGATTTTCATTCAACAAGGAGTGTTGATGACACAGACAGCATAATCTACAGAGGACGTGTTTGTTAAACTATTCACTGCATAACTTTGTACAAGTTAAATAAGAGATTAAATGCAGAGTCACGTACTGCAGTTCTCCTCATCTGAATTGTCGCTACAGTCGCTCTGCCCGTCACACCTCCAGTGGTCTGGTATGCAGTTGTTGTCCTTGCAGCGAAATTCATGCGGCCCACATGTCTTTTCATCTGCATACACAAACAAAACAAAGCATTCATCTGAATTTCTTCATTACAATTACTGTGTAAAACAAACAGGGATCTTGAGCTCCTAGATGTAATATGTTTTACTTTAAAAACTATTTTTACACAATATTCCGATTTTGAAACACTCTAAATTGTTTAATAGAAAACAAGGATTTGGTACAAAGCATATTTTTTGCTGTTTGTTTTATATATTGTTTTATATACCAACAAATGTTTACTCATGTTTTTTTTTTCTTTCTTTCTTTTTGGTTTTGTTTGTTTTCTGTGAATGTAACACTTTTTTAAACTAAACTAAAAATGACACAATGAAACTAAAAATTGCACAGTACAATGAAACCATAAAAAAACTAAATTAAACTAAAATAAAACTAAACCCAACATAATGAATATAAACTAAACAAAAATGCACAGCACAATGAAACAAAACAAAAACTAAACTACACTAAAATAATATTAAAACTAAACATGGCACAATAAAAAAACTGAAGAACAAAACCATGCAATAAAAACAAACAAACAATGAAACTAAACGAAACTGCATAAATTATCTTATTAAGTTGTTGCATTGAAAAACAACCCAGTGATGGGGACTTTTTCAGTTTATTTTACGGTACAAAGCATATTTTTGTAGTTTGTTTTGTAGGTTGGTATATTAATATTTTACTATTTTTTAAAGTTTCCAGCAAACACACTGACACAAAAAAGTCAAACTAAACATGGAACAAATTAAAAAACAACAACAACAACAAATCAAATTAAACTAAACTTTGTAAAACACAAATTATTTCAATCAAAAGGGATATTCATAACTCCATGATAGTGACTTTTCAGTTTATTTCAGATTAAGGTACAACTATTTTTGTAGTTTTTTTTAGTTTTGTAAATTGGCAAATTCATATTGTATCAATAAATGTTACATTTTTCCAGCAACTGCACCTGCCACGTTTTTTTAACCTTAAATTTAACACTTTTTTTTTTTTTTCCAGAGAATCCCACCAGGCTGAATCAAAGGCACAATGGTGTAAATCAAATTTCCTTGCTCTGAAATAATCAACATGCTAATCCGAGCTGATTTGAGTACAGGAAATCAGAAATGCAATTTCTCCTCATCTGAATGTCGGCGACGACTAATCCAACTATCATGAGAGATGATGAGAACATAATGCATGATTAATTGACAATCACGATGCTGTGTTTGAGTCCTAATTCCCCGTCTTAAAATGACATTAAGAGAATTCTAATTTAGAAAGAACAAGGCTGGAATATTAAGATTTTCCCTCAAATAGCTTTAGGGCTCGAATCACCTTCAAGTTGGGTGAAGAGAGAATTTCGCTCATTAAAATTTAATAGAGAATATGAGTATGCTTTTACACTCAATTTTAGATGTTTAAAGGAAGAAAACTTATCTGAATCGAGTCAAAATACTGAAAAAATATCCAAATATTTACAAAATTTCAAAGAATTTTAAAGACAAGCAAACAAACGCAGCAGGTGTAATGAATGAATTCATTGTGTCAATGCATTTGTGTCAGTTTGTATGCTTTCAAAGAGCTACGGCAGCGTTCTCGGCTAATTAGCTTTTGCCGACGTGCTGCCAACATGAAGCAGATCATGGTAAATAATTCAAAATAAATAATTTGGATCATGCGGTGATGTGAGAGGCCACATCCAACAAATTAAGAGCGGTGTTCAATGCGTCAGAGCGTGGCGGCATGCTGAATGTTTCATGAGAGCTCAATCCAACTATCCATTCTTCTGAAACAACAATAATGGGGATATTTAGTCATGAATCGGCAAAACACACAAAACCAATGCTCAGCCATTCAAACCAGTGCAACCAATGAGAGAATGAGGTGATATGCTGAGAACACAATGAAGAAGAAGAAAAAAACATTCACATCGCTCCTCATAACAAAGTACCTCGGTATAATGCTCGTGAAAAATATTTTTGCATCAGGACAATCATAACCTCCCACTTAATACTACCTGCTGACACAAGTTTAATAATAATAATAATAATAATAATAATAATAATAATAATAAATTATAAATACAAATAATACAAATAACTGTTAAAATATCAATAATACAAATATTTAATAATAATAATAATAATAATAATAATAGTTTTTTATTGAACAAATAAGTTTCAAGCTGATGAACAAAACACAAAACAAAACACAACAAAACCCCAGTGTTGTAAAATCCAGTCCATTGCACTCAGCCTATCCATTTTCCAATGTCCATTTCCATCAAAAGTTCTAGTCCCCTTTTCATCTCAGTTACCCTGTCAATATGCCATATCAATGTTTTTTTTGTATCTTATGCAGCCACTAGTGGATGCATATCATCTTAATATCTCTTTAGGAGATGCCCTGTTTTCAAAGAGATGTAAGCAACTTATTGATTTTTTGAAGAAGAAGCTCCACTCCGCTGATGGACATTCAAACAGTCACTTAGGGAATGTCCTCATGGTTAAAAATCAATACAGTATTATGCTGGGTTAATGTGAATATTCCATTATATCCTCTCAATGATGTAAAGTGCAGGAGTGAGTTGTGTATTTAGGGAAATTCAATACTTCATCCAGAGCAACAATATCGTCCAAATCCAAACACAATTCCAGCACTCAGGGAGAAAGAAAAAAAACTCATAGAGAACTAAAGTTATTTCAGACTTTAAGAATATTATAATCCTCATACTTCTGTCAGATATTTAGCTTATTATTAATATTATTATTATTATTAGTAGTAGTAGTGCTAGGCAACGATTATTCACAATTACATACAAAATACAAGTTTTTGTCTACATAATATTGTGCAAATTGTGTGTGCACTGTGTATGTTTATTATGTATATATAAATACACACACAAATGTATATATTTAAGAAAAATATGTTATTTATATATTACATATATTTATATATAAATTATATGAATATAAATATATCCATGTAAATATTTTTCAAATACATATATGCTATGTGTGTGTGTCTTTATATATACATAATAAATATACATAGTACACACATATATATTATGAACACAAAAACATTTGTGGATGCGATTAATCTATTATTATTATTATTATTATTATAACTAAAATACAAATTATTTATGATAAAAACAAATAAGTAAAAACAGATTCAAATATTATAATATATAAACTCACAATTACGTCAAAAATATATTGAATAGTTATTGAGATAGAAATATATAGTTATACAACAGTTTAATTATTGACATTTTTGTAAACACATTATTATTATTATTATTATTATTATTATTATTACTAAAACAAACTATTTATGATAAAAATAAATCAATAAAAACTAATTAAAATATTTTAATAAATATTATTTATTGAGATTAAAATATTAATTCAATATGTAATTCATATGTAATGAACCGTTTAAGAATTATCAACATTATCAATGATTATAATAATAAACAATGATAATAAATAAATAAATAAATAATATTTGATTGCAGATATTCTAAATATTCATGATGCAATATTTATATAATTAAGTGGAATACTTTAATAGTTATTCACAATTATTATTAAAAAAATAAAAATCACTCGATTCATTATTATAAGTATCACAAACTGCAATTGCAATAATTGTAATCCTTTCTGAGAACATAATAAACCTCACAATTCTGTCCAGCACTACACTAAATTAAAAATATTGCAATTATTATTAAATTATTAAACTACAATTATTTAAAAAAATATTATTACTATTATTTGCATTATTATATAATCATAATTAAAATAATCAATTAAAAATAATTAATGACAATAAAAACAAATTAAAATATTGTGATATTATAATTGTTTAAAAACAAAAGAAACCTACTAAGTTCTTTGCCTATATGTTAGAATTCCATGGATTCTAATTTTCTGAAAATATCTGCACCAACTAAAAGAAAAGAACAAAAAAAGAAGCTTTTTTAATTGTAAGCCATGACAGGTCAGGAAAAGTTTCATTCTGCCCTACCAGACAACTCTGCACGCAACTTATATTTCCGTGACTAAAAAGCATCAGTATGTTTTGAAGAATACTACTACAGTGGAAAACTTTCTCCAAAGTCCCAAATGACAAAATTATGTCAAACTTCAGCTTACTTCCTTCTTGCAATACGCTAAACTTCCCCAGTAATGAAGGCTAGTGGGTTACTTAGTCCCTTGGAGAGGTGGACGGTAACTGAGATTCAGTGCTGGACAGAAATGGACTATTTGAAAATGAAAACTTTTGTTTTATAATGCTGGATCAATACAGTAAAAAACGATTGACAAGACAATTTGTTACTGTGATGTCACCTAATGTACTTGACAGCCATTAAAATTGCACAGAGAAACATTACTAGCAATAATGTGAGGACGCCCTTCAAAATGCTAAACGACACTGACATAAAGGACACACAGGGGAAGTCTTCTTGATCAAGATGTGACGACTTTAAAGTTTAAAGTCAACACTTAGCAATCTTGAGCACATCAGCTATATAATATAAAGTCCTTTTCGTCCTGAAAAGTGCATCAAATACAGAACAAAAGAGAACGTTTTCACCACTCAAACTTTGTTCTTTATTATTAGACCACAATCATCCCATCTGTAACCTTCACTAGATATAATTCCATAATACTCCTCCAAAAGTAAGTACTGGAAAACTTCTGACTAGTTTCTCAATGTGATAATCATAAGGATATATAATATAATAATAAAATAAAATATGAAATTTTATATTTATATATTTTACAATATTTTTTAAAATTGTTCATTGTAAATATTTATTTCACTCTATTTAGAATTATTCAACTATTTAAGATACAAAAATATATTTATCATACATACATATAAAATCTAACTATCTATCTAACTATCTATGTAAACCTTAAAATGACTTAATGATTAATGATTAAATAAATGATTAAAAAAATTAATAAAATATAAATATGTTTGAAACATATGTTATTCTTTTATTTTATAGTTTGTAATAAAGTTGCAATATAATTGAAACACATTTTTAATTATTGATAGTTATCATTATATCAATAAATAATTAAAAATACTAAATAATAATATTAAATTATAGTAATTATTATTATTTGTTTATACTTATTAAAAGTATCAAAATAATTAGCTCAGCAACATGCATCACGCCAAAATTGATAGTTAAATAAGTGAGAAGTCTCAATTAACAACTTCTGTACAATAATCACTTCCCCTGGAATAGTTACACGTTCTCTACAAACCAAAGCAGCTGCTTTACTTGACACGTGAAACACTGCTCTGCTAAAACACAGAAAAACCAGAATCTGCATAATTATAGCACACTAAATCATCCATTTTGGGCCCAATGGAGAAGACTAATCGGTTAGCTGCTCATAAAGCAAACACAATGCAACCTGACAATGCTCGCCCTGAGAAAACGTTAGCGCTCGGGTGAACCGTTTCCGGCGAAACATCTCTTAGCGCGCTAGCACATCCACAAAACTCCAAAATCAGAGCAGGAACTCCAAGAAGTCGGTTATGAAAGCGAGCGGAAGCTATCTTTATTCATCTGTGTCAGTCCTCTGGGCAAACAGTCCGTGCAAAATTAAAGCAAATGGAATGTTTCAGGAGTTCAGACCAGCTGAAATTTCTCACGCCGAATTTTAACGAGGATATTTCTGGACGGTGATGACGAGCGTGAGGTAACGCGTGGCGACAGCGAGCGACTCACCGCAGTTGGCCTCGTCCGAGCCGTCCGCGCAGTCGGGGTCCTCGTCACACACCCACAGCTTGGAAATGCAGTGCATTGTGGTTTTGCATTGAAACTGGGACGGCGAGCAAGTGTTCTCAGCTGGAAACATGGAGAGAAGGAGATCATGTGATTAAAACTTTCAGTTGACAAACTACAGAATAACTTTTTCGTTAAGTTTTAGATCCGATTTTAGATCTACTTAACGGATTCCAACAGTTTGTCGAGGCTTTATTCTGCTGCGACACTTTTTGAAAGGGTAGCACCATAAAGAATCAGTAACAGACTGCAAAAAACTGTGCTTTGATCTTCCCCACAAACCCTCAGAAATGAAGCCATGGATTGTGCATAATAACAGGAACGTTGCTCGCAGCAGGCGATCTGAGGTTCGACAGTGATTGTCTTGCAATTGATTGTATATAAGGAGGGAAATTTGCACACAAGCGCTGCTTTGATGGATGTAGTGGCGGCGCTTTAAATGAGATGAATTAGGAGACATTTCTCAACATGTTTTTTTTTTTTTGGTGACTTATCATGGTAAAACACTCTCGGGGACAGATTTACTAACAGCTTGCACCAGCGCAAACCGTCTTTTGGCGTTAAAATAGTACTGTCAGGTTTTACTAAAGACGTGCAGTGACAAATTAGCGCTGAAAAGGTGTAGACAGTTATTTTTGCACCCGACCTTATTCAATATGCATTTGTAGGAGTTTCCCTTTCAGAGGCAAAATTTATGGGAGGAGATTCTTAAAATGAATCACGCAATAAAATTTACTTGCGCTCGTCAAATTACTGGTATTTGCATCATTATTTAACACACAAAAAAGCCTGTCAAACTATTTTGCAATTAAAATGGCTACAATTATTGTTGCACTGCAGAGAAGAGAGAGCACATGGCAGAAGGGAAATGATTTTTTTGGGGAATGCAAGAAGAACACAAAAATATCATTTACCAAGCCATGTTATTTTTAATTTGCTTCAGGAAATAAAAGACAACTTGGAACCCTCAACTATAGGAGTCACGCAATACCAGGTCTATCAAAACTTCTTGCAACCCTTCATTTTTTGGCCTCCGGTTCTTTTCAATGTACTGTGGCTT
>JAUZSZ010000139.1:8541847-8553434 GCA_034780575.1 Labeobarbus marequensis
TTTGAGAAACCTGAGGGTTTTTTTTTTTTTCAGAGCCCATTTGTTAGGAGCACAGCATTGCCAAAAATTCGTAACTATGATGAAACCGCAGGACAATTTTTCTTCCTGCCTCTTTCGTGTTGATTTATATCCCTCCTCTCAGAGGAAGTCTTTCATTGTGTGGCCTAAATGCAAATACGTGCTTTACAGTTTTACCGCAAATTTCCTCGCTTTCGTCCAATCCGTCACCGCAGTCGTCCTCCCCGTCACAGAGCCACTGTTTGGCGATGCACTTGTGTTTCGAGCAGGCAAACTGATTCCAAAGGCACGACGAATCTAGAGGGAAAAGTTTGAACTTTGAAAATAAACCCAAGGGAGGCCATACGGACATTTAAGGAACGGTACAAACAAAAATGTTGATTCTTTCATCATTTATGTTGTTTTAAACCACTTTGACTTTAGTTCTTCCATAGACCACAAAATATGATATTTTGTAAATGTTCACACTGCTCTTTTCCTAAACAGAAAGGGATAAATAGAAATAAAACAAATTAAAATGTGAAAATATTTTATCTTGGCGTCCAAGGAAGAAAAAAATCATACGGGTTTGGAAAGACATGATGGTTAATAAATAATATCCGAATTTTCATTTTGGCGGGAAAACTACTAAATAAATAAACAACCAAACCCTATAATAAGCAAAACAATCTAAATATTTTATAATTACAAATTAAGAAATAATTAAGAAAAAAGTCATACGGTTTTGAAAAAACATGAGGGTGAATAAATAATGACAAAATTTTCATTTTGGCGGGAAACCTAAGAAAAAGAACATTTATACCCTAAAATCACCTTTGACTTTAGTTCTTCTATAGAACACAAAATATGGTATTTTGGAAATTTTCACGCTGCTCTAGAACACATAATAAAGTGTGTGTATGTATATATATATATATATATATATATTAAAAATTCTAAATATTTTATGTTGAGTTCCAAGAAAGAAAAAGCCATATGGGTTTGCAATGACATGAAAGTGAATAAATAATGACCGAATTTTCATTTTGCCGGGAAATCTAAGAATTATATAATATAATAAGCAAAATGAAAGTGTAAACATCTATACACTTTAATAGTTATAAGTTCACCTTTGAAAGCCAAACTGAGTGAAATAGCTGAACAAAGTGGCCTCTAAAAGCACTCTTCGCCCTTGTTGGGATTAGAGATTCAACTTTGGAAGGCGATCCTGCTAGCAAGCACTTTTAAAGTAATTGTCCACTTACATAAGCACATGAGCCACGAAAGGTGCGACCAAATATGCCCCTATCAGCAGTCTGAAAGTTTGTTTGCTTGCGTTTGCCATCGATTTTGTGATATCTCTGCAAAACCACCGGGGGCTTGGACAAAGAGACCAAGGTCACAAAGAGAAAGGTTTTAAAAAGTGACACCAAAAGGGCTGAAGACAACGAGAGGGAAGAGGATGAAATGGGTAAATGAGGGTCATTGTTCAAAAACTGCCTTAGGTGAAGTCTCAAAAGAACAAATAACCAAAACGAAAGGTGAAAAAGCACTGCCGCATTCGTCAAGATCAAGGACACAGAAACAAATCCGTATTACTTCTGATTTTGGGTCAGTGACTACGAGGTTACTGCGTGGTCCAGAGTTGCGCTGGCTACACGAGGGCTTCAGTCGCAGATCAGAGTTCTTGCTCAGAATAAGATGCTTTGAAGCGGAACCAAAAGGATTCCCGGCACGGGGTCGGGACAGAAGCTAAGCAAAGATTGGTCGCAGCAGATAAGCAGAACTTCCTACTCTACAGTTCTGCTCACTTTAGTGGTACATTACAAAGTTTGAGATGGAGAGAAACATGAATGTCGATAAGATTAATAATTATACAACACATTATAGCAAGACGTGGATAGAATAACCCTTCACCTAAAGTTATACAGCTGTTCAAGTAACTTTCTTCAAAATATTATGAAATTAATCTAAATGTTTCCCCCTACGCATAGCCTGAAATCGCAAGAAATCAAGTCATAATTATGAGAAACAGTCGCAATGTGAGATATAAAGAAGCATTGTGAGATTATATAGTCAAATTGTGAGATATAGCATCGACACTAAAAAATGAGGGGGGGGGGGGGGGTTAAAGTCACAAATTGTGAAAAATTAAGTCACAATTACGAGAAGTACAGTCATATTTCAAATACAGTCATATTGAGATAAAAAGCAGAATTGCGAGATATATAGACATTGTGAGATAAAGTAACAAAAAGAAGTCACTATAAAGAGAAATAAAATCACATTGCAAGACACCATGGGAGATATAAGTCACAAATTGTGATAAATAAAGCCAAAATCACAAAAAATAAAATCATACTGCAAAATATACACCAGTATTGCTGTAGTCATAATACTATATCTATATAATATAGTCATATTGTGAGATATAGCAGCAAGAAAACGTCGCTATAACGAGAAATGAACTGCGAGATTTAGTCACATTTTCAGTTATAAAGTCACCATGGGAGATATAAATTTGCTAATTGCAAGAAATAAAGAAATAAATAATTATGAGGAATAATATCGCGTTTCGTTATATAAAGCTGCATTGTGAGATATATAGACATAATGTGAGATATAGTAGCAATTCTGGAAAAAAAAAAAAGCACTACAACGAGAAATAAAGTCACACTGCGAGACTTCAAATCACCACTGAAGACATCAAGTCACAAATTGTGAGAACTAGTCATAATTATGAGAAATAGTCACATTATGAGATATAAAGCGTCACTACAAGATATATAATTATACTGTGAGATATAAAAATTTTACAACAAAGTCGCTATGACGAGAAATAAAGACACATTGTGGGTCACATTTTCAGATATAAAGTCACCACAAGCAATTTAAATTTGCAAATTGTGAAAAATAAAGTGGAATAATTGTGAGATATAAAGCAGAATTGCGAAATATATAGTCATATTGTGATATACAGTAGCAATTTTAATAGAAATGGGATATAAAATGGGATAAAAGTTGCAATTATAAGAATATAATTAGCTTTTTTTGTTTTTACTCTGAAGTGGCAATGAGCTTCAATAAAATGCAATCACATAAAAGTACCAGCTTATCAGACTTCTACAGTAATTCATCTGGAATTTGAAATGAATAAAACAGAGTAGACAAGAAACTGAGCACAACTTTTTAATAAAAGCATAACTGTAACTCTGTAAAGCTAGGAATGTCAAGTAGCTAAACTCTCACATTTAGCACTTACCACATACTAGCCGTGACAAGTGGATCAATAAAGCAAAATAGCACTTACGTTCTAATGTAGATGGTGGCGCGTGACTTGAAGATAAATAAAGTCTTTAGACGTGAATATGTTCATTAGTATGACATATAGAGCACACAACGTGTCCGGGAGGCATGATTAGTTGATAAATGAAGAAAGGTGGCACTCACCGCATTGAAATTCATCTGCTCCGTCCTCACAGTCTTTCTGTCCGTCGCACAACCAGACGCTGGAGATGCAGTTTCCACTGGGACACGCAAAATGGCCATCCTTACACGTATGGACTGAAGAAGCTGGGATAAACGTCAAAATGAAGACAATGAGGGTTTAGAGGAACCTGTAGAAAACCATCTGAAGTTCTTACTTTCAACAATTACCAAAGGGTTTGCTAGGTTCACCACTATTTAAAAAAAAAAGGATGCTGTAAACAAATCAACTGTATAACCTCTTAATGTCTACCTCAGCTCCAATTATCCAATTTGTTATCTGTGTTCGGATTGACTTGTGTATCAAGGTCATTTTAAACCTGCAACATCTCACTGAGTAAAAGAAAAGGAAACATCTACAAGATAGGAGTGACCACAGCAGAGGACAGGAGTTGAATCCTCTTCATATTTCTATGAAAGGTTTGTGCGAATTTCTGGAGGACTCTTCTGCAGCTGAGTTTTCAAAGGACATAAACATTTTCAGAGAATCAGTGCTTTAGCTAACAATCACACATTTGTGTTGTGCATTTCTGCCTTCAAGACTTCCAGGAAAGTTCCTACGTAGAAGTTTTGAAATCATAAATGGGTGTTTACAGGCACTTTTATGTCCATAGGCATTGATTTTTATTAAAACATTTTTTTTCTTTTGCTGCATAAAGACTATAAAACTGTCTAAGAAAACTGTTTAATATGGTACCATTCATATGATACTTTTCCTTTATATGTTATTTTGTTTTATCCTTTTTCCAAGACCAAGTTTAAATCGTAAAATATGAAAATCCATACAAAAAATAAAAAATAACTATTTTTTTAACTATGATAATAGAAGTAAAAGTGAAAAAAGTATAAAGGTATAAACATGTATAACACATATACATGAATACAAATATACATGAATATATATTCTGTCAACAACACATAAAATGGTTATAAGTGAACCGGTAGTGAACTAAAAAATTGTTGTTGTTGTCAAATCAAAATTATTAAAGGGACTGATTGATTGATATTTTTTATTATAATTTACCAACTACAAATGAAAATTAATAACTCTGAAAATTAAATTACAATTCAATTATGATCATTAAAAAGTCTCAGTGTAGAAATGATCATATATATATATATAAGATATATATTTTATATGTATATATATATATATATATACACACACACACACACACAAATGTCAGAATGTGTATAAACGAAACTGTAGCATCAACAAGTCACAATTAAAAATTCACACATGATCATTAGCAACCCGCTTCTACCACGGTTCCTTCACTGACATTCTCTAACTTGCAGATTTCAAAGACAAATCCAGTTTCCAACTTTTAATTGCAACATTGCGATGACGTTTATGTGCACTCAGCTCATAAATTCTGACAGGACTGTAAAGTTTCGCAAAAAAATTCTACACACTCATCGAGTTCTGTTACACTCAGCTGCAAGGACTTATTAAGTCACTAAATATTCTCAGTAGGTTTTGGGTTTTCTACATATATCATAAATATCTAAGTATATTACTGTCAAATATTTGTCAGGACTCAGTGTGATTGAGTCAAAAAAGTCCACATTTCAGAGGTTCATAAAAGGCTCTGGCGATGTGAGCCGTCACTGCACCGCAATGCAAACTTTGTAAAAATTCCCTTTGTTCCCAGTGCTATTTTCCATTCTTAACGTGACAACATTGTACTTTGAACACAAACAAACAAGAGAAAGACAGTCCGGGGGAGAGAATGCAAATGCATTTCTACCGTGGCAGTGTATTTCGTCTGCGTAATCCCCACAGTCGTTGGCTCCATCACAGATCCAGGAGGGATGAACACACAGCGACGTGGAATTGCAGCTTAGAAACCTCTCGCTGTTGCTGGCACGAGAACCCAGTCTGTAGTATTCCATGCAGTCTGTGCTATCTGGAAACACAGAGAGGACAATGAGACGAGTGTTTCACACGTTAAGTGACATGCAAACACACACACCCTCAGAAGTGCGAATGGGCTAGCGCCTTCACAAATGCTAATCTTACTACAGCTTTTCTCGTCCGATGCGTCAGCGCAATCAATGATCTGATTACACCAGGATGATGCAGGAATACAGGCACCGTCTGCACAACGTCGCTCAGAGGAAGAACACGAGGAATCTAGAACCAAAATAAAAAAAGCAGATTAACTATATACACCTTAAAACAAACAAAAACACTTTAAATGAAGTCAGACCACTTTTAAGCAAACCAAAATGCTTTATATCAAATCATTTTAAAGCAAACAAAAATACTTTGAACAAGGTTAGACAACTTTTAAGCAAATCAAAATGCTTTAAATGAAGTCAAACCAGTTTAAAGCAAACCAAAATGCTATAAATTAAGGTCAAACCACTTTAAAGCAAACCCAAATGCTTTAAATGAAGGTCAAACCACTTTAAAGCAAATCAAAATGCTTTAAACAATGTCAGTCCACTTTAAACCAACCAAAAACGTTTTACATTAAGTTAGACCACTTTTAAGCAAACCAAATTAATCAAGATTGTTCCAGTAAAGTTTAATATGTAAAAGTACTCATGATTACCTTTGCTTTCACATTTGCATAATTCCAAATTAGAATAAATATGTTAAATATATTTGTGCTAACTAAATGAGAAATCTAAATGACATTTTCAAGTCCAGTGTTAATGCAAAACTGGTCTGAGTTTGATCCTTACAAAAAGGAGATAATCAAGTTTCACTGGCAACAGGTGACAAGATACAATAAAAATCTCTGTAATGCAAAGTATTTTATTTATTTCAAAAACCAAAAGTTTCGAGAAGCATTTAGGGGCCGTTTACACGACATCGTTTTCAGTCAAAAACGGGAAACTTTTTATGTGTTTTGCCTGTTCGTTTACACGACAACCAATGGCTTTTTGGGGACTAAAAATGCATACATTTCAAAGTGGACGTTTTTGAAAATGCCGCCATGTAAATACCCAAAACGGGAATCTTTGAAAACAGTGATGTCATGCGTGTGCATAGTACGTGTTAGGTATGTAGACATGCGCAGTACATGCCGATTTTAAAGGCAAGCGCGAACAAACAAACACAACAATGGCATATGATACTTGTTGCTGCTCAAGAGTTTGCTAACGCTTCTTCAGCAAAGTGTGGATTTACTTCACCAATATTACAACAAACAGTGGAGACGTATACATATACACATACATATCACACACATCATATAATCGTCACTTCCCTGCAGGTACTTTTTACTAACAAGGTGACAGCACCAACTACTGTCCTGGCATACGTAATATACCATTTTTGGCCATTTATGTGGATATGTGTAAACGTGAATCATTTTGAAAACGTTGTCGTGTATACGAGAAACTTTTACAAAAAGCAAGGGAAAAACTCTTCCATTTTTGACAACATCGTTGTTGTGTAAACGTAGCCTTGGATTTCTGCATTGCTGGAAAGAGTACAGCTTTCATTGGCCTTCACTGAAGCATAGTGATGCCGAGATCTGTGGTTTGTGCTGTCTACATTATAGATATGTTTCTGCATTAAAGCTTAATGTTGTTATTTAGATGTTCAAGCAAGGCGAGAATTCAAAAGTTCTATTGATTGATGGACTACATTTTTCCGGGGCAGTCGGGGCAGAATGAGGAAAAAAAAGAGAAGATTCCTGAACTGACCAACACTGGATTGTGAATGGGTTTCAATTCTGTGAGAAGAAGAAACAATACCCACTGTTACAGTAAACTTCATCTGAGTTATCCCCGCAATCATTCACGCCATTACAGAATCGATGGTTGGCCACACATCGCTGGTTATAGCACATTTTAAAGCCGTGTCTGCAGTTCCGGTTCTCTAAAGAATGATAAAGCTAAGATTAGGCACAGGACTGCACAATAAAATGCATTGGAGATATTTAACACAGTTAAATGAAGGAAGACAGAGAGAGAGAGAGAGAGAGAGAGAGAGAGAGAGAGAGAGAGAGAGAGAGAGAGAGAGAGAGAGAGAGAGAGAGAGACAGACAGACAGACAGACAGACAGACAGATAGATAGATAGATAGATAGAGTCTATTCATAAATATGCAATGTAAAGTCTGGATAGTAAAACTATCTGGGAGCAACTGCTTCATTAGAAACTCTGCTTGAGAAAGTAAAGACAGAGGGAGAGAGACAGAGCAGCAGTCGTCCTGTCACATCACTCGCACTCATTACATTTTTGCCAGGCTTCTGTAAGCTCATCTTATTAGCCCGAGTCACAGGAGAACAGGAAGACCTTCTGTAGTTTCCTTCATTCAGTTTAGAGATGAAACCTGAGGGCTCAAACACAGCACCCTGCCTGATTGGGTTCTTACCACAATACTGCATCTTCTCATCCGACCTGTCTTTGCAGTGTGCAATGCCATCACATGTCAGTTGGTAATCGATGCATTCCCCGTTTCCGCACTGGAACTCAGAGTGGATGCTACAGGAGGAGTTCATGGCTAGAAGATGAGAGTAAAAGAGATTTGAAGAGTTGAGATGTGCTGCATTGAAATATAGTTTAGGGATGTGCATTGACTGCTTGAGTGTTTGACACATAATCAGCCGAGGATAGACGTGGCAGTGGAGTTCCATTTGCACTTTTTTTTTTTTTACTGTGAGACTATGTACACAAACTTCAGAGGGATGTCTCCTTGGCCTTTGCATTGCGTCCCCTGCGTTCTGTTCTGTTCCATCTGATGCACTATGTCTAGCTGTTTGAACAAAAAAACACATCTGTGTATAAGCCCCATAATCCTCTCCTAGCTGAGTCGAGCGCTGTTGCAATGCAAACCAATCAACATGCAAACCAATGTTTCTTAAAGTCAAACAACTGTTTTCAATTTGTTGGTACTCATACCCATCCCTAACGAAAATCAATTAAGGTACAGTAGATGGGTGTTCCAGTATCAATTTCTAGATCTAGCCAACAGTATCAACTATGTAAATGTGTTGTAAAGAAACAGGCATTCACACCTGGCACATCTATCCAGATAGGAATCTGTAGTGGCTACAAATAGGTGAAAATAAAAGCACTTGGCATTTACAGTGCAGCAAAAGGAATTTGGATTACAATCTGGAATAAAAATTGTCAACAATCTGAAATCTATTTCAATTCAGATCACAATCTTGATTTAGAATCTATATTATATAATCTATATTCAGAGCAAAATTTGGATTCAAACCTGGTTCTGAATCCTGGTTCTTTGTAATCTGAAGCGTAATCTGGATTTAGAACATGGATCATAATCTAAATCCAGATCACAATCTTGATACTGAATCCATATATTTGAAGCAAAGTAAATCTGTATTGCATTTTGGATGTACAATTATATTTTGCAATACAGACCCAGAACCTACATCTGAACAAAATAAATCTGAATAACAATCTGGATTTATATTCAGAGCAAAATGAATTTAGATTGCATCCTGTACATATACAATATAGATTAAAAATCAATATATTTAGAGCAAACAGAATCTGAATCATAATCTGGATTTAGAATATGGAATATAACCTGAATCTAGACCGTCATCTTTATGTAGAATCTATATTTATAGAAAGGGAAATCTTGATTACAATCTGTATGCAATCGGGATCCATAAACTAAATTCTAAATTCTAAATCTAAATTCTGAGCAACATGAATCTGAGTCACAATCTGGATTTAGAATATTTAAAGTAAAATGAACTTTAGCTGCAATATGGATGCACTATATAGATTACAATCTGGTTCCAGAATGACATAATCATAGCAAATAGAATGTGAATCATAATCTGGATTCAGAATATGGATCACAATCTGAGTCCAGATCACTTAATTACAATCTCTGTGCACACTTGGCTTTTCATAATCTGGGTCCAGGGGCCGGTTGCTGTTTAGACTAGTCTTAAAAAGTTAGTCATCTAATTTTTTTTCTTCAAGACTGGTCATAACTTTTTAAATTCAGTCATGAAAAGGTAAATTGGTCTTATTTGTATTGAAAAAGTAAGACTGGTTTCCCCTTGGCAGCTGCTAGTTTGTCAAACTAGTTCTTAAGACACAGACTTAACTTGGTGGCTAAGTTTATGCAACTGGCCCCAGAACCAAAATTCTGACCAAAATGAATTGGATTCATCTGGATTTGGAATCTACATTCAGAGTCACAGGAATCTCAGTCATTTAGATTTGTAAATAATAATAAGCATAAGAATGATGCAGTAATAAGGTTGTCGGGCCACAGCCTCGCTGATAGATTTATGCTGTAGTTTGTTCCTAGAGCAGCAGAATGTTCCTCTCACTATGCCAAAAGTGGCCGTTCTGTCCCACATGCCCCCTGTTTCTCAGCTATCTGCCTCCAGACCTAGAGCACGGCAGACCTGAATGTGCGCTCTGAATTTCAATCCAGAGTGAATCAGCCACCAAACATTTCACATTCTCAAAACTTGCTTTATCACCAGCATCTCAAACAGAAATATCTTCTATTATTTGGAATACGCCAGCATACAGATAGCCTCAATACTAACAGATATGGACTTAGCCACATAACTCAAAGTACTGAGACATCATAGAAAATTTGGGGTGAGTGAAAATGAGCAAGAGATACAGAGAGAGGGTACAGGACTTACATACACATCTGTTATCATCCAGTAATATACGTTCGCCACGGCAAGTACAGTTCACCACACCAAGTGGAGTCAAAAGGCAAAGGTCATGGCACCCTCCATTGTTCACGCTGCAGGGGGATGATTCACCTAAAAGTAATAAGAGAATCCTTGGTAAGAAATCATTCATTTTAGTGCACTGAGACAAATCGTGAGATTTACAACAGCTTGACAAGATTTACAGCTCATACTTTGGGTTAAAAATTTAAACACAGGAATTGAAATGTCCCTATGTTTGGTACCATGTTTGAATGTGTACAAACAGTTAAGAAGGAATGGCAGAAGAAACAAAAAACTCCAGAAAAAGCAGCTTGGAAATTCTGTGAAGTATCATATTGGGTGATTTGTGGTTTCATGGAAAGCAATCAATGATTGGTTCTTTGGGTTAACATTTTTGTTGTTGTTGTTTTAAATAAAAAACAATACAATAAAAAAACCTTTAATATAGTAAATAAGTAAAAGAATAAAATAAATATAAAAGTATTGTTATTTATTATCACTATTATGGTTTTAGCATTAAACCTTCAGAATAAAAAAATCTAGGCCTCTAATTCAGAGCAATATGGATTGCAATATGGATGTGCAATGTAGATTATAACCTGGTTACAGGACTACATTTTCAAAGCAAATAGATTCTGAATTATAATCTGGATTTAGAATATGAATCCTAATCTGAGTCTTTACCACAGAATTTAAATTCTGAACAATATGAATTTGAATCACAATCTTGGTTTAAAATCAATTTTCAGAGCAAATGAATTTGGATTGCAATTTGGATGTACACAGTGGATCATAATCTGGTTTCAGAATTCCATTTTTAGAGCAAACAGAATATTAATCAATCTTGATTTAAAATATGGAAACTAATCTGAATCTAGACCACAATATTTATTTCAAATCTATATTTAGAGCAAGGGAAATCTGAATTACAATCTGTATGTACTTACAATAAATATGTACAATCTGTATACAATGCATTTTGCATATTTATACAATATGCATGCAATTCTTTTTCTTTCTTTCTTTCTTTCTTTCTTTCTTTCTTTCTGTCTTTCTTTCTTTAGAACCTAAATTCTTATCAATATGAATCTGAGTCACGATCTTGGTTTAAAATTTATATTCAGAACAAAATGAATTTGGATTTCAATTTGGATGTATAATCATAATCTGGCTCCAGAATTCTATATTCAGTGCAAATGGAATCTGAACCATAATCTAGATTTAGAATATGGATCACAATCAAGATTTGGACCCTATATTGAGAGCACCAGGAATCTGAATGACAATCTGGATTTAGATACAAGCAATTCAGACACAGAATCTTTTGTAGCACACTGATTAATTAATATAAATAAGGCTCCTTGTATTATTTAGTAATGAGCACAAAACATGTTTGTTTGTTGGAATAAAGAAAAGTAATATTGAATGCTGTGTTTTATTAATTTCTCACTGCCTTTC
>JAUZSZ010000139.1:8812919-8822960 GCA_034780575.1 Labeobarbus marequensis
GTGTGTGTGTGTGTGTGTGTAAAATATATTTTATCTTGTATAAAATAATTGTATATATTGTAAAAAAAAATTAATCAATAATTGTGTATATATATATATATTTTTATTGAAATATTTATATATCTATATCCATATCTATATTTAATTATTTATATATAGATGGATAAAAAATAAGTCAATAATTATACTACAACTACAATGACTAATGTATTAAATAATTGTATATATTGTGAATACACACACACACACAGATTAATAATCATGTTAACATAATCTGTAATGTCCGTATTATGCTTGGTATTAAATTCTTTCAGTTGTTCCCATATTGTTCCTTATTATACTCTTTTTCTGCTTCACATTTTCCTTCAGGCTGCATATAATATTCATCTCCAAATGTTCACGGAAACTTGCGGCCCTTGAAATTTCTCGACTCTTTTCATCCCCAATACACCAAAAACTGCTTTTTCTCTTCTCTTCTGTCCGTGGCTCAGTGTGATAGACAGCAGGGGGCGAGGGGACACTTTATACAGATCGAAACAAAGAGAATAAAGTTAAAAAAAGCATAAGAAATGTGAAGTGAAGGTAAAACGGTATAAAGCACATTAAGGTCAAACTCTTTAAGCTTCTTAAAATTTTAATTTGCTGTAGTGTAAATCGCAGAGGTATTAAGAGCATTACTTTCATGATTATAAAAGACATTAGAGTCTTAATGTAATGAATTAGGCTGATTTATTTCCTGAACAGTATTTGAATTAGACAAATCACCTCTGAAGTGCACACGACTCTTTCATTTAGACTTAACGGTTAATTGATTTTTTCCGTTAATGGTCACTACAGACCAAATTCTGGGTTTCGTTTCTTTGTAAGTAGTGTTCAAATAGTAAAGCCTTATTAACCATTACTGAGATGTTAAATTACAGGTTTACAAACAGAATCTATTGAATTTTACTCAGTCACTTTTAAATTGCCATTAACTAAATGATTGACCAAAAAAAAAAAAAAGATATCTACCAAAATAATAAAAAGCTTTAGCTGATAAATATAAAAGATAATTGTATTACATTTTCTGAATTTGAGTCCAGGTTTAATTTTTTTAATAAGGAGAAAATTACAAAAAAGAGAAATTTAAAATAATAATAATAATATTTCAGTATTTATTTATTTATTTATTTAATTTATATATTTTATTTTTACTGTTATTCAAAAGTTTCCATTTCTGAAATTTTTTTATAATATTAAATATATTTGGTTCATCATCTCTTTCAGATGACTTTATTACAATTTGCTTAGTCAAGTATTTAATTGTCAATCATTTATTAAAATGTAATAGTAAAATAAATTATTCAAATGTAAGGAATTAAATAACTTAAAGTTGTTTTTGTTTTTAATTCAAATAAAAAAACAATAAATAAATAAATAAATAAATAAATAAAACAATTGTTTTTTTTTCATCTCTTTCAGTTGAAGTCTGGTGGAAGTGGTCGACGGCGTGGCGGCCAAAGGCATAAAGGCAAATCAGCACTGAGCAGCTCTGGAACAACTACTTCAGCAGCTGGAGTGGGCGGCAACTGAGCAGCTCGCTCACCCGGTGCTACTGGTCAGCTGCCTTTAACGTTTTAAGTGAACACCAGAGGGCAGTAAAGCCTTTTTTCTCTTTCACTCGTCCTTTTTTTTTTCTTTGACTAAACCGTACTGAACTATTTCTCCCTAATTAGAAACGTTCTTCTCCACAGACACAATCGTGCCAAAACCCTGACTGACAAGCAGCTGTTGTGTTCCTCGTCCACCCGCCCTTTTTTTCTCACCCTTATCAAACCCTTTTACTTAATATTCTGGAGTCTCAACATCCTGTAATAAACACCCCGAAATCCCTGATTTTGTAGCCGGAATGTTTCCCCGAGGACCCAATTAAGGAGCTTATGACTGAATCCCTGTTTGTGTTCAGCAATTTTGCTATTTTTCATATCATTTTCCTCCTTCAATTGAATTTGGCAAATGCTAACGCAGATGAAAGGGAGAAATCTGTTCTGCTTGTCAATCTCTCATGCCCCCTCATCCTCTTCTGATTTTAATGAGCACCATAGCTGCCGAGACGCACAAAATCACGGCGGATAAAACCGGTCCCTCTTGAAACGTCACAAATTAGGTGGCTCTCCCGTGTTGCTTTTTCATTTCGTGACCTGGCATTACTTACAAAAGGTCTCACCTTTTCAATGGAGAAGTGTTTTTTTTTTTGCTTGGAACGGGAAGCTAACTGAGATGACGTGGCATTTAGTTCGGTTTTCTGTTGTCACTTTCTCATTAAACCTTATTTTCTGTCTATTCTTACTTATTCTAGACTCTTTTCATTGAATTGAGAGTAGAATAAATTCAAAGAAAATTACTAATTCACCCAAAAATGACAATTCAGTCATCATTTATTCACCGTCGTAATGTTCTAAACTAGTACGACTTTTTTTTGTGGAGGAGTTGCTCTTTTTGGTGAAATTACAATAAATAGAGACTTTTATTATTATTTTGCCTCACAAAAGTGGTTTATAAATCTGGAAGCTCATTTCCAGCACAGGATAAAAAAAAGGCAATTGCGACGTTTTATCTCACGATTGGAATTGCGAGAAAAAAAAACTGAATTATCAGATTTGCGAGATATAAACTCAGAATTCTGAAGGGGAAAAAAAGTCTGAATTGCGATATATAAAGAGTTTAGATTTTGCGAATTTCGAAAAATTTTCTCTGAATTTACATCATGCAATTCTGACTTTTTTCTCTGAATTCTGAGTTTACATATCACAATTCTCGTTTTTTTTTCCCAGCATACAATAACACATACTATAAAAATATAATTGTGACTTTTTATCTCACAAGTCTGCCCTTTTTTTTGCTATTCTGAATTTATATTCGAATTGCTATGGGAAAACAAAAAAAAACAAAAACCTGAATTGTCAAATTCGCGAGATATAAACTATACTTTTGTGCTATATTTTAAGTCTTCAAGTCGTACAGTAGTTTAATTTGAGAAACAACCAATATTTAAGTCATTGTTTACCGATATTCTTCTCCGACTGTTTAGGAGGTTTTGTTATTCAGTAATGATTTGTATACAAACTAGAAGTTCAAGTCTTATGAACTTTACAAGTAGATCTAAGATGGATGTCAAGATTTTATAAAACTGTTTTTTTTCTTACCAAATGACTTCAAAAGACTAGGGATTTATCTATAAATGTCATATGGACCACATTTATTGTGCTTTTGAAGCTTGAAATCTTCAGTTACCAGTATAACTGTGAAAAGACCAACTGTTGCACAAGGGAAAGAATGGCATAGTGGTGTGGAAAGACATTAGGGTGAGTAAATGAGTGAATTTTCATTTTTCGGGCGAACTATTCCTTTAAATATGAACCTAAATTGGAGATATTCTTCTGTGAATCTAATATATATTTACATATATGTGTGATGCCAGCTTGGGATTGCATTCTATATGAAATTCATCAGGAAAGCTATGTTGAAGGGTTGTAAAGGTCTTGTAGTTCCCTGTTAAAAAGAAAGAAAGTTCAACAATTACCCGTTAAGTGGAGAATTTGAAGTCTATTATATACTGTAATACAAATTCAGACCAACGGAGTTCAACATAAGAAACACCAAATCTTGTCTATCAAGATGTGGTTTCATAATTCCAATTTTAAACAAAAGAAAAACTCAGTGCCCACACAGTAGCTTTCATTTACATAGTTATCATGATCCCAATGTGCGGCATTCGCACAAGGCATCGTTCAAGGCAGTTCTGGTTCTTGTTCTTGGATTTGATCTGCTGTTCTTGTCTTTTGAATCAATAAAGGTGAACCACAAGGCCTGTACTATCAGGGAGATCTTTAGACATTGATTTTAGTTTTATCCGAGGCAGCCAAGTAAATTTGAACCTCTTTTTTTTTTTTCTTGCACGTGATCTCTAAGTTCAGTCAGAGTGGCTTACGAAGACCACATGCAAGCCCTTGAGTTATGCAAAATAAATTTTTAATACTTTTTTTTTTATCTTCAGGAACCTAATTATTATTATTTATTTATTTACTTATTTATATATATATTTTTTCCTTCCCCCTAGGTGATTTGATTTTTAGGCAAATAATACATGACATTAAGAGCATTCAGTGTAGTGGTTATGATTTTTTTTCAGGCATTTTCTTTTGGATTCAGTCCCCTTTCAGTGCATGATTTTGTTTATTGCATTAAAATGTATGAACAGGTAGGCTACATTATGTACAAATGAAAAATATGCCATTTCTGTTGTACATCCTTTTAAATAAAAGAAAAAAAAATATTATTAATGCAGTTATCACAGTTGTTTTCCAGTAATTTGACAAAACAAATGTAAAGATTTTACTTTAATTTCCTTTAATATGTACTGTCTCCAGTTTGTCTAATGTGAAACAACTCTTCCTCTGAGGAACTATTGAACTGAATTATTTGTAAACATTTGGTTTATTCGCCCTCAGACACTCATTTCTAATTCGTTATTTGCTCTGCCTTCCAACATGCCGAACAAATACGCCATAAAAGAATAAAATTACTTACTGTCCCTGGCCCCACAGCTGTGTAAAAAGATATGAAACACTCTCAGCCAACAAAAATGAGGCATTTAGGTAATTTCGTCAAAATCATTGAAGTGGTGGCATTAAAACGCCAACTGAACATCAAGCCACATGGTAAAACTGAGTCCCGCGGAGCCCCATCGCATAATTTTCAGCCCTTTATGTCCCTGCTCCCCTGGAGGGGATGGATGCGAGTCTTGTCACTGAGATCCCAATAAATGTGTTATTCAAAAATCCAATTTCAGTTCACGGTATGACGGATTGGCATGTGTAATTGGTTTTTGATGCGCTAGTATGTAGACGACAAGATGTTTTAACTTAAATTTTGCCTGTTTCTCACGTAAAGCTACCATATATCTTTGAAAGACTTGTAATATGCCATAAGTGTCATATTATAAACTTTGATTTAAAGTTTAAGCAAAAAAGTATTTTAAAATCGGACAAAAAACTATTGATTAAAAGATTGATAAACTATTGATTTAAAGATGTTGATTGTGTATATAAATTATCAACATTTAAAGTTTATTGCAAAATATTATATATATATATATATATATATATAAGTAGTTTGAGAACTGCTTCATGAGATTGGGTGGGTGTTACAGCGCTTTTTTGATGCAGTATTCTGATTGGTGGAGATTTCTTTGCAGAATTATGGGTAATGTAGTTTTTCACCAGGAATTCCACACAATTATTTAAAGTTGAAATAAAGACCACTGATGGCTTTAACAAAAGCATGTACTATCAATTAACAACCTCATAGCTCACAGTAGGTCCGTCTTTAATGGTTTATAAGTTATATTTAGGAATAAATTGTCTTATGGAGAAAATAACTCAGTTACACAAAACTAGTGCATATGGATGTGTACCATGTGCATTTTTTCAGTATTATTATAAAAAGTATAAGCCAGTAAAATTAATAGATACACAAGAGTTGCACCAAAAAAAAAAACTTTACAAAATCACTGATTTCAATTGGGATGGGTTGTTGCAAGGAGCAATCAGATATATGCACATGAATGGTAATATAATAGCAATAGCAATAAATTGCCTTATGGAGAAAATGAATGTCATTATTACTTCTGGAGCCTGACAGTTATGCACTATGCAAACCCTAAATGTAAAGTCTAGGCTAAATGTCAAAGTGTAATTCATATTAGGGCCACAAGAGCTAAAAGTGTCAGCTGGCATTGCTAACAATTAGCAAACCTGCTAACACTGGGTGAAACATCATATTAGGCTTAGTTTACCTGTTTTTTAATGCATCTGATGTTATAATTACAACTTCCCAACTTGTATAAATACAAACTTCAGAGAAACTTCATATAGTCTTGGCCTTTTTAGGTAGTTTTGTTCATGGCTTACGAAGATGGTGGGAAGGCAATGTCAATGTTAGCATCTGACTCCAATCAAACTCAATGAATTGGTGTCGTGTCAAATCTTCACCTTTTACTTCTTTCTGTGTACAAAATATTGGCCTTGGCTTTCAAGGTCATGTGCAGAAGCTGGAACATTAGGCAAATTCGCTGTCCTTAGAAGTATTGATTATATTTCAGGATCTAAGTCCGCTTAGCGTTTATTAATTAGAGCTCTGCCCCTCATTTAAAGCGTGACTGGTTAATCCTCTGTGCATTATTTTGCGTATTGGCAGTACATAACCACAGCCTAATTAACAGAAACCATGTTTGGCCAAAGCAAGGAGGATTGAAGCTTCCTCATTCAAAACAATGCCATTCTTTGACTTTGTTTAGTCTGCCTTTCCAAGATGAAAGGCTTCATATTTTGGAGGGTTTCTTTGTATTTTCTTTGTTCAATCAAGCCTAGTATGTTACCAGTTTTCAAACATACTTTGATAGCAGTCTCGCTGTCAGGCGCCCCTACTTCAACTACAGTTCTGTTTATTTGTCTGGTTATAAATACTTCAACCATATTCTGTTTTCCTTACATGACTACAACTACAAAAGAAAAAAAAAATTGCTTGGTTATTCTGATGAAAAATTTCACTTACAATCTGTCAGCTCAGAGTTACACAAAACTAGTGCTTATATGGACGTGTACCATGAATTAAAAAAAAAAAAAATTAAGTGCTGGGTAATAAGGCTACTCATTTGCATCAAACATGTTTGACAGCTGTTAATGCACAATCACTGTTTTAGGTCGACTAACTGTAATACATAAAAATCTTGCTGATTTTAGTTTTGAAAATTATGGAAATTCATATTAAAAAATTAAGTTAAAAATAAAATGTAAGTATTAGCATTGTATTTAAGCATACTATAACATAATTGTATTTTACTTTAATACTTTATTTTAAATATAATAGTATCACACTTATAATACAAATACAGTGTGTGTGTGTGTGTGTGTGTGTGTGTGTATGTTTCCCTCACTTGAGTCGCTTGCTTCTCTTTCAGTTGATCCCAAAACAGTCATCCCAAAATATAATTAGGCCTATTAGCTTTCCTTTTATTGCATAGAGGACTGCCTAACGAAAAATTTGCGCAGCTTACCTCATTCTCCCCAGTGTGCCACTCAAGCAAGTCTCTTGCGTACGTCCACAAGGCCTCTTATTATACCAGCAATCCACTGCAGTCATAGTCGTAAGCCATTTATAAATAAATGATCAACTCTCTGGTGCACATTGAGTCATTGTCTGTAACTCAGGCTCGCTGTCTATCTTTCCATCTCGTCACAGATTTCTGGAAGCGATTTTCAGGGAGAGCAAATTTTGCTGTTGTTCAGACTGAGAAGCATGTAGAAATAAAAAAATGTAATCCCACCGACAGAAGATGCAGTGATAAGCTGTGTGTCTGTGATGAATGTGAATGATTTGAAAGGGCAAAATTTAAAAATACATCAGCAAGGGATTGGTGCTTCATCCAGTCAGACGTTAATCTCTAAGTAAATAGTGCCACTTTCATTCCCGGAGGAGAAAGTAGTTCGATTTTACTCTTTACATTGAATTCCTGTGTCGCTATTTTAGCTCATCAGAAATCAGTTTTCTCAGCATTAGTCGGTCAGTGGCAGATGTTTGGAAATGACGCAGCTCAAGTCTCTGTGGTGGGAGATAAGCATTTTGCCTTTGATGAAAAGCTAAGCCTTTAGCTCTCAGTTCTCAGCTTTGGTTGCCGACATGGCTTGGCACGGAGGGGGGCACTCGGGATTGCCATCGTCTGGAGGGTGGCATGGCCCTTTGTTGATTGACACTGTTTTAGTGGGCCCGTTGCTGGTGGCTCGGATGGGCCAGTGACAGATCTGCCAAGTCCAGAATTGTCCACATGCTGAATGCCCTGGTGCATCTTGGGTCCACTGAACATCCACTGAAAAGCAGCAGAAGCTTTTAAATGGGCATGATTGTAATTTAAATTGCACTAATGCAGTGGCTACCCAGTGTACTCCAAAATTATCTATCATACAAGAATAAAAATTAATCTCATTAATGCATTACTGGTGGGAAGTTTTTCTGACTCTTTTTTTAATTATGGCAGTAGATGACTGTCCATATAATTGAGTCAATGAATTATTTACTCAGACGATTTATTCAACACAATGTTGTTATTGTTAACTATAACAAACCATCACAAATCGAATATATAAACAAATATATACACTTTCGTTTAAAAGTATTACAATAAATTCAACTGAAATAAAATAATGAAATCTGCATAAAACATAAATAGCACATAACCAAAATTTGTAAAACTTTAACTAAAAATAAAACGAAAACAACAACATTCAACAATTTCAACTAAATTAATTTAAAATAACCCGTTAAACAAAGCCAATTCCTTCAGCAATAATCAACAGTCTGTATGAATGGGTGAATTAATCTTTTATGCAGCTGATTCGATCAACACGTTGTTGTTAACTAAAACTACTAATAATCGTTTTTGATGATTGAAGTAAAACTTGAATAAAATAAAAATTTTAGATTAAAAACAAACATTATAAATTTTGCCTTGGCAACTAATTGATATAGGTGTAGCTTCGAGTACTTAAATGACAAACTAAATGTGAAATTGAAAAATAATTAAATCTATATAGAAATATTTTAAAAAAGAGCAAAAGCACATAAAATTACTTAAGTACCAATGAATCATTTTTGGACCAATTTGTTTAAAAACACTGATTAATTAAGAAAAGAAATAAAAGACTTTATTCATGAATGACTGAATTATTTCACTCTATTCCTTTTAAAGGAAAACGCCACCGTTTTTCCATATTCCAATATGTTCTTCCCTCAACTTAGACGAGTTGATACATACCTCTCCCGTCTCAGTGCGTGCACTTAATCGCTCTAGCGCGCGGCGCCACTATGCTAGCGTTTAGCTTAGCACCATTCATTCCTTAGGATCCAAACAGGGATGAATTTAGAAGCCACCAAACACTTCCATGTTTTCCCTATTTAAAGACGGTTACATGAGTAGTTACACGAGTAAGTATGGTGACACAAAATAAAACGTGGTGATTTTCTAAGTGGATAAAAAATTATAACTATTATGTATGGCAGAAGAGCACTTGGCAGCACTTCGACCTCAGCGCGGTAATATCATCACTCCTGAAAATACGTTGGTTCTTTTGACGGAGGGGGAGTTTTCAGGAGTGATGATATTACTGCGCAGTGGAATATTCAGCGATTTTTAACAACATACAGAAATCTGCAGAGGAATCTGGACCTAACTAAAATAAAGTCAGATGAAGATGTTGATGCTGATGCCATGCACTAGAGAGACACGCTAGAGGCTGCAGTCTTTAGCATCCTTCTTAGCCCCACTCATCTCCCATGCCTGAAACACTGAATCTCGCTTAGTGAGCGAGGGGAGTAGAACTGGAGGGGTTACATTTACTATAGAAAAGTTAAAATGTATTTAATTGTGTGACTGACTGACCAAGCTTAAACAATAAACTATACCTATGCATACAACATAATGCAATCAACTTATAGTAGCACATTATCAACTCTGATCAACAAATGAATCTGGGAGAGCAAGAGCATGGATCTATTCAGTTGGAAGGAGGTCTCTAGTAATGTCTGCAGGAACAACAGCGGTTAAATCAATGCTCCTTCACTCCAGCATTCAATCACATCAGACAAGCTGATCATCCACAGAACCAGAACACCTGCAGAACAAAGGCAGAAAGAAGCCTCTTTATTGACTGTGGCAGTACAACAATTTGAAGTTGACTGTGAATTATGAGAGGAAAAGCTGTTTTTTTGTAATTATGTTCATTTGTTTGTTTCGGTTTTTACATCTGGTGTCTTCATATCTCACCTATGTTGATGAGGAAAATTTACCTAATAAACCATCAGTCAGTATACCAAAGAACTCTTGTTCTCAAGTGTGTAAGAAGTAAGAAGTCACCGTTCATCGTGAGAAAGATAGAAAGAAGGATCCAGCCACTGGTGATGCAAGTCTTAGAGTTCTGGTAGACCTTGTTAGAAGGCATTACATGT
>JAUZSZ010000139.1:8991809-9002746 GCA_034780575.1 Labeobarbus marequensis
TGAAGCAAAAAGCTGCGTGTTTGTAAGAAGCAAATCTATTATTAAGATGTTTTTAACTTCAAACTCTACCAACGTATTTGTTTAGAACAGTTTTAGACTGTTTTCTCTTGTAAACTGTTCTTGATCTGTGCATATTTCTCTCAACTTCTTCACTGAAGAAAGCAGCATTATGGCTAGAGGACTGGTTTATGTTAAAACATCTAAATTATAGATTTGTTTCTGACAGACTTCATTTGATGTACTGGAGTCGTGTGGATTATTGTGATGTTTTTAATCAGCTGTTTGGACTCTCATTCTGACGGCACCCATTCACTGGCAATGATCTATTGGTGAGCAAGTGATGTAAAGTTAAATTTCTCCAAATCTTCTCTGATGAATTAACTATATTAAAAAATTAAATTCATGTCTGTTATTTAGAATTTTTTTTTTTTCTGTCAGATTTAACAACTTTGTCCCCAAACTGTAAGTAAACCCTCATACATAACGAAGATTAGCCTCATAGCAGCTTTGTTTCTCAATCTCCTTAAAAAAAATAAATAAAAAGACCTAAAGCCCCTCATTACATTTATTCCACAGGATTTAGAATGGTGAGAGAAAGATAGAAAAGAAGAAAATTACCACAGACAGGGAAAAGGTGTGTATGTGTTTAAGCTTAGGTGTCTCACTGCTGGTGTGTGCGTGGGTGTGTGTGTGTGTATGAGATTAGGAGGCAATCAGGCATGGTCCAGGTTTAGCCACAAGACAAGTAATTGGTCCCAGTCGTATCAAATGTCACACACATACACACTACCACACACACACACTACATTCAACACAGATGAAGGAGGTGTTTCAGAACATCACTTGACCCCACTGCCCACTTCCTGAGTCTGAACAATCATATATGCTAACACTGTTAAATAGGTATGTGTAAACAAACTCTGTGAAACTTGCTTAGCTTACACAGGATCAGAGGGAAGTAGACAGTAGAAGAGACACTACACACTTTACAGTAGCTGAACCTGTTTCAAAACTAATGAGAATTAGCTGTAACAAGCTACTAAGTCGCAGGATAGCATGACAAAGTGCTATACTGCAGTTTTCTGTCACAATTACGCTAACAGCATTAGCCAAACAGCCTGAGGTAATAATCAAACACACTCTCTTAAAATGCTTCTAAAAATAGATAGAAACTGTTTGCTTTAGCAGAAAGACAAGAAACATTAGTCGAGAGTTTGTGCTATTTATTGTTAACTACTATTGACCAATTATCAAAGTGCTACATCACAGTTTACTATCACAGCGCCAACAGCATTAGCCAAACAACCTGAGGTAATAAATCCTAAAATTTAAATAAATGGCTTTAGCAACAGTTTGTTTTAAAGTAAACAGACAAGAAACATCAATGCCAACACTTTATGCTGTGTGTTGTTTTTCTGTCACAAAGTATTGCGCTAACAGCATTAGCCAAACTACCTGAGGTAATAATCAAACAAACTTTACTTAATGTCTCCTTAAATTCAATAAATGGCGATAACAATGGTTTGTTTTAGCGGTAACGGAAAAGAAATGGCAATGGCAAAAGTTTATGCAGTTTTAGTGTTAGCTACTATTGAGCAAAATAGGACAAACCCCCTATATATCAGTTTTGTCACAATACATTGTGCTAACAACATTAGCCAAACAATCTGAGGTAATAAATCAAACCACTCTCCTAAAATGTCTCGTAAAAATGCAATAAATGGCTACAAACAAAACAAAACTTTTGGAAATGATGCTTGGTGTTAGCTACTATTGACCCAAGTATATATTAAAGAATGGAGATTCATTTGTCCGTCAGTTTTTAGTTAGCTGCCATAAACTGAGGCGTAGCATCGCGTAGTGTAGCTAATGTAGCCAACCATTTTTAAAGGTTAGCTTGACTGTAGCTTAACAACTTAGTATAGCTTGAAAAGCTACAAAAGTAGTTAAAGTAGTTTCTCCAACACTGGGTAAAGCTAAGCATTTACTCCATGGCCTGTTCCTAAGAAGGAAATTGAAGCATTTAGACCACATTGACTTTTGTGAAATACCCCATTCTTCTGGCTCCCTGCCTGTCTGTCCGCATTAATGAAGAAGGAGAGCAGAAGAGCACACTGGGATAGCTTTTGGAGGACCAGGTGCATGGGTACAGCTCTAGAGCCAGGTGGTAATTACCAAGGACCTTGCCGAACTATATTCTTTATCTCCATCTCCCCCATACCCTTTTTTTTAAATCTGAACATCAATACATTTTTAGACATTTCGAGTGTCAATCGAATGACAAAAACATGTCCTTTAAATTTAGTCTGTCATATCACTCTTACTTCTTTCCTTTTTGCCAGTTTATTTGTGCCTGCCGATCCCACTGGTGCCCATTACAGAGTGAGGATGACAACAACAGACTTTTCTTTCTTGGTGCAAAAGATCATCTAGCATCACACTTTAAAACAGAGGTACTCACATACACACTTAAACGGCACACACACACACACACACACACTTGGTTCTCATGACACAGCCTATTATGTGTGACCTTTTTCATAAAAAGCCTCCCCCGGGAGCTTTTCACTCAAGACAAGATGCTTCAGGACCAGGTCCATATGCCATATCCTCCTAGTACCCTAGGTCTCTATTCATTCGGAGAGCCTTTAATTGGTTGGTTGGGTTACTCCTCCCTCATTGCGAATGTTAAACTAGTCGTTTGTTCAGAGATAACCTATAAAAGTAAGTCGTAAGGGAGCAGAACGTATATCAATTAACGCCTCTCTCCCTACCTTTCACCTTTTCTTCCTCTCCATGTGGAGTGAAGAGAGAGGTGGATACGAATGCTAATTACTCAGCGTAACGATTGGTCGCTCTAGTTAAGAAGCAAACACACTCAGCATTATTGATGGCTTGGCGAAAGAGGTGACGGTTGTATTTCTCAATGACAAATGGTCAACACTCCTTTGAGGACAAATTACAAGAAAATACAGTGCAATGGTATATAGAGATTTTGCATTATTTACCGTGCGATGTACATTATTTACACATGTGATAACAATCCCCTGTACTTTATTACAAGTTAGGTCACAATTCTCATGAATAAACAAACATAAAGCGCTATTGAACTTTGTGATGCAGGGGAAAAAACAAGCTTGCACAAAAATAATTTATTTGGAATAACAGCAAAATCAAATAATACTTTTTCTTCAAGCATCAAAATGCTTTTAAAATTCAGTTACTGTAGATGCTCAGGATTTGATGTCATATCTTCACCCCAGGCCTGAGGAGGAGGAAAAAATATATATATTTTTTTTCTTCACAGTAGATGAGAAGTTGAGGGGAGAGAGGAGGTTAGGGCCGTGGGGAACTAATGATGAGAAATCAGCGTGCAATCTCACCGCCCTGAAATGACCAACTGATGAAAGCTGGAAGAAACATATAACATATAATCGAGACGCGGCGGCTACCCAACACCAACTGTTAATAATTAAATGCATGCAGTATCTGTTCAGTCACTCGCTCTTATACACATTCTCTGATCTTGTAGAAGAAGTCACAATACTTACATTCTAAATATAATCATTATGTGAGCAGATGAATATCAGAAATTCACACATTTCAGACGAAATCTTTTGATCACCACATTTCGTATGATCTAGTGCTTCTAAAAAACTTTCAGTGCGTAAGTGAGAGAAAAATATCTCCATTACTAGCCAAGGGCTCACACGTTATGCTAACAAGTTAAAACCTAAATGCAAGCTACATACAGTCTTGTTGCAAAAGTTTTTATCATGTTTGCTTTTGTATTGTGGTGAGGATATAATGACTGTTGTTCTTAAATTAAGTTAATTATAACCTCCAGGAGATCTGGGATTACCTCTCTCTCAGATTCAGCCCATGTTTCTACACATTTGAGAGTAGAGAGGACATGGTCTCGCGTAGCCAGACCTTCAGATTGACGGCTGAAGGTCTGGAATGTATGGTTTTACTGGCCAAGGCCCGCCATTGAGGTCATTTGATCGACATGTCAAACAACCAATCACAATTCGTTTCGTTCAGCGTCACGTTTTGGGGCGTGGAAATATCGCCACAATAACAGACCAGTGTGTAAAACTCTCAGACGTATTTTAAAGATCCTATGCCCCAAACTTCCAAATCCAGCGTTTAGTTGATCCTGATAAGCGTTTGTTGCCACAGCTGTAAACACGATGGCTGTCTTCTTTCGTGAGGATGTTTGGCGCCACGGCGTCTTTGTTTCCAGGCAGAACATTAAAGAACGTGACGCACGTCTTCCTGAACTCCTGTATAATTCAACAAATCAGAGGACGACTTCGAAACTCCTGAAGTGTTTCCACTTTTGTGTGCCATATGCATCAGACGTTTAGCCAACGTTATGTGGACTGACGTCTGAGGCTGAGACTAGAGAGGATGTAACTGCCTACAATAATACATAAACCTGTCCAAAAACAAAGTAGAAAACAGTGCCTCTATGCCCTACAAGACAGACTTTATTTAATTATTTAAATATTGAATATATTTTTTATTTATTTAGTTGAAGATAGATAGATGGATGGACGGATGGATGGATGGAATGGAGTCTCAAAGTTGGCTAAACCTACACTTACCTCAGATTATTTCCTTCAGAGTCTATACTCTCTCTCTTTGGCGTATCTCAGTGTGTTCTTAATCTTGTGTCCTTGTGTTCTCGTAATATCTCATCATCAACTGTTGGAGTTCTATTCCAATACTCAAGAATGCGAGTACAGAGGATGCATGAACGTACCCAGATATGTTCTTGATATCAAGGATGCATCGAATGAAGACTTGAGATGATCAAACTGTTAAAAATCCCAGAAGACGCTGCAGGAGGCTGACGTACGGAAGCCTGTAAGCTTTAAACTTCGTTCTCGCTGCAAACATTTGGCTGTGATGTCATGTGTTATTTATTGTCTCACTCCTTATAACGTAAGCAACAAGATCACAGCATATCTGAATTCTCACATAGATGCGTTCTGACTTCTCCCGCCCTTCAGAGTTCGTTCTTTCAAGGTATCCTGGCATGACTGGCTCCCACAAGAATGCAATTCTTGGAATTGAGAAACAGCCTTTCTCTGGGTATTTCTTCCAAATTCACCTGCTTTTATGGCCTCAGTCCATGTTACTTTCTCCTCACCTCCATCTTTTCATTTTAATCACCTGCCCTCTCGCTCTTTATCATCCTTTTCCTCCTCTCATTTCCTCTCCCATTCAACTACCTTTCATCCACCTGACTCATTCTTTTACTCCCCCACCGTTCGCTCCCATTCTCTGCTGTAATATTTCTTTCTTATACATTCTCTTTCATTTTTTGCACCTTTTTGTAATTCCAGCAGTGCGACCAGACAGCTGATGAGAACAAAATCAGTGTTGTCAAAACCAGGACCACCCACCGACTGAACAAACCGGCCTGAAAATAGCCCCCTTAACCCCCCGCCATATAAAAAAACGTACTGCTCCACAGCTGCATTATTGCATGCAGCCTGTCAGAAACGTGCAGCGCCGTCTGTCTCATTATGGTTTTGATTGGCCGCCATTGTGATCATTATCTCCTCCTGTTCTGGCCTCTATATTGCGCCTGTTTTTGAGAGTATCGTCTCTATTCTGTTATATTTTCACAGTCTTTCTTAGTCACAGACTAAAACAGACACAAACACATACTGAGAAAAATATGACCAGGACTTTGTAGGGGGTGCCAGTCACACTTGTGAGTGCACCAGTCGTAACTAGCAGAAGCGAGAGAAACCCAATTATAGAGTGATACTAATACATTCCAGAATGACGTGATTCCCTCAGCACGATGTGATTTACACACGTTCCGAGAAAAACATCCGCTTTTGTTCCTGGAACATTACCTTTCCTGCCTCTCACCCTTACTCAACCCCTAAAATCCAATGACTGGCTGGTGATTGGATGATCATTATGTCCTACTTGTGTAAACGACGGTAAAAGGTTAGTTCATCACTATTTACTCATTATGTTATTACTGTACAAATCAGTGCCATTGTCGTTAATGAAAACTAAATGAGAACACTGTCATTATCTGAAATTCAATACAACTGGGAAAACCTGAAACTAAACTGAAAACTAAAATACATTTTCTTGACTTCGAAACTAACTCAAAATAAGTCAAATATGGCCACATATTAATTTTAGATTTTTATTTTGACAAACTCAAAACTTTTACAAACCAAAAGTTTGGTATTTTTAATTATACCACAAATCCAACACAAATCAACTGTGATGTAAACTGCAAGCTCCAAAATGGATAAAAAAGATCCATAAACCATAGAAGTTCCATATGACTTGTGCCATATATTCATATGACAACATACAGAATTCAAAATGTAATTACTAAAAATTAAAAATCTTTTCCTATAGCCTACACTTAAATGTTTTTTGTAAAACTTAATTTGTGGACTATAACAAGCTGTTCTGGGACAAGTTTACACAATTACTAATGATCTTCACAGTGGGGTAGAGGAGCAACTGACCCCACATCAGTCTTCAATTCTACAATTCCCCTTAAATAAAAGTGACAGTGCAGGGATCAGAGTGCTGGGTAATGTGCTCTCTGCTTGTGGTCATCAAAAGCACAGCTGTAATTTACAGCGACTGTTTACAAAGTCAAGCAGAATTCAAGAGGTCGAGTGGCATCTTCAGCTCAGACTCATCTGGTCATTAATCACTTTGAGTTGAATCGCTCCAACCAAAAAGAATTACTGAGAACAGCAGGACAACAGTCACGTGTAAGCCACAGATGTCTGAGATGTATTCTACCCCACAGCTGCCACAGGGTGAACTGGATTGATTTTTAACCGTGTTCTTCATTGCTGGTTTAGAAAATTGTGCTATTTTTACAGCCGTGTTCACACAAGACACATCTGTGTTATTATTTAATTGTTTGTGTGTATGCATAAGACATCCTCTGTGAACAGGAATTAATTAAAAAATGTTTAAATATGGTACAAAATACAGCTTGTATCAAAAATAAAGTTCTCTGCATTCACTGAACTGGCTGCAATAGACATGACAGATTCAAAGCAGAAAAAGCAATCATTAAACTCACACAGACACAGAGTTCCTAGTAAAGATGAAAAAGCAGGTCAGTTTATACGTTAATAATAACCAAACTGGATGCAAGGTAATTGCATGCAATTCAAATGCATTTACTATGGTTTCAAAAGCACATCATATCTAAGCTAGCTGTTTTCAGTGTGGAGGCTTTTTATAAAAAAAGACATGCAACACTGAGCCAGGAAACACACAGACGTTCACACAGTGAGCGATTTGCTCAAGCACATGACAGGTAAGGATATATCACGTTGAACGTGTACTTAAGTGGAAGGCCGGTCAAATTTTCCATCCTTTCTGCTTTCTGTCTCCTCATCTCTTCTCTCCCTCTCTATATCCTGCGGCTCAGCGGAGGGAGAACTGTATAATATGCAGCATCACGTAGCAAAAATCCTGCAGGATTCAATAACAAGAAGCTCATAAGATTAGCACAACGCTAATGCAGATGAGCCACTGGGGTGGAGAAGCCAGAGAAGATTTCCCCATCCCTGGAAACCAATAGAGGATGCCAATTTACACTGATCTGGCACCAGCCATTTCCCTCACACCCCAACACTGAGTAGCAATAGCAACTCTGGTGCTGTACAAGAAGGTGAAGACCCCACTAAAGGGGAAGCGCAGGCATTTGGCTTAAGAAGCGAGGTTAAAGGGGGGAATGTAAGATGGAAGTTTATTGAAGAGAGTGTTTGGCATACAATAGGGTTGCCTACATGCCTGACTGATTTGCTGGAGAGGGGAACTAACACCTGGCAACTAGTGCTGGCTAACCATTGACTAGAGAGAGGTGGAATAGCTTAGCGTGGAATCCTAAGGGCCCTGGGTGGAGCTCTGCCCGGTAACTCCCTCTCATTGATCCCCAGACAGGTGTCTTAGCCAGTGATTGAGCAGTCAATGGAAACATTCCACTGGGACTGGCAAGGTTCCACACCATCAGGCTTGGCTCTGCTTCTCACAGAACAAACAAATGAACAAACAACAAAGCAAGAAGTAACCCGCTGCTCTCATTAACAAGTCTCAAAGGAGTTTCGGTTTGAAAAACTGGGCAAGTCTTTATCATGATAGTCAAATTGGTCTTTATCTCTCCAAGGCAAAGAAGCCCTCGGTAAGACTTCCAGGTAACAAATGCCCCCATGCGCCTGAGGAGTCAGGACAGAAGTAGCAAGAAGAAAGGAATTGGCCACTAACACAATCCCATACAAGCCTGAATTTATCTTGTATAACCCAGCGCACACACAAAGTCCCAAACAGTCTGTCCGAAAGCCCCTTATCTTCGGTGGAGCTCCCAAAAAAATTAAACTAGCATGTATCAGCTGTTCCCATCAGAGCCACACACATACGCTCGACTTTCCAAGCCGTTTCTCTCATGCAGCAACACACACTCAGTAGCACCTCATTGCGCAAGAGGCAACATGTCGCCAAGGCAATCTGGGGTGCCGACAAGTAGATTTGACAGGAGCACTGGTGTAAGGTAGGAGATGGAGACGATACACAGTGAAGAGAAGACACTCATACACTCAGTGTTACAGTGCTTTCCAAAGGGCTAATGGATAAAATCTCTCAATGTCTCCATCATCACAGTTGAGTGTACGACCCCAAATCTTTACCAGTTAGACCTTGCTTGGTCCTTTGAGATGCTCACTGGGAGATAAGGGTTCTAAAAACTGTCCACCATACAGTGTAAATTGGGATGGTGTAACCTAGCGGTTAGTCTCAACTTCAAGTGGGAGGCTCACAGAATATGCATACTACAAACAAAACTGAGAAGATCTAATCTGATTGGGTGGATTTCTGCAACTTTTGTGATTAAACGCACACAGGTTTTTCTATCAGTCAGCTTTGAAACCAAGTCATGTTTGCAAGGTACCAGGTTGATTCAACAAGTCCTTCTGCAGAAAGAACTAATTACTGCCAAGGCTCACCAGGTTTTTGAGCTCGGTAGCTTTACATGTCGGTTAGGCCATCTCCTTTGGCAATTCTTGACTAGAATAAACTGAATGTGAACCAGATTTTGTCACGACAAACTCAGGTTAAATCTGGGCTGGTAACTAAAAGGTTGCAAGTTCCTTGCATCCTTGCAAGTGTTGTTCAACAGTCTATCGCCATTGTGTCTTCAACACACTCTGGTGCAAGACACAATGATGATCGATCACTGATCGACCCTTGCAAAGATGCAAGCAACCAACAACCATTTGGTTTTCAGTCCACTTCTTATTCTACGGTCCCTGTAGTAAGTGTACCTTCAGTTGGGATAAAATATGATCAGAATGCTTTTCTTTTCACCCGTTCTCTCTTGGCTCATTCCTTAGGGGCTAAGGGAATATATTTTCAGCATGCATGATCCAAGTTATTGAAACGTGGACTGACTGACGGCTACCCTACAATGACTGGCTCTTTGCTTCTGAACCCTCAAGAGAAGCTACAAACCCTGTCAAACAAAAGAAAATCTCTTGAAGCAACTGGAGCTAAAGACAAGCAAGCAAATAAATCCCACCTTCTGGAACCACTGTGAATCAAGACAAATGTGAAATAGCACTATAACACACAGCAGAAAATGAACAAATTTTGGGTTCTCGCTCATGTGAAATGTTTACCTCTGCCTAACGCAGATACAAGCCATTATTGCAGCCATGACAGCATAGATTAATCCCTACATTACTTGCAATGTGGATATATGAGGTATATTAGTTTTTTTCCTCTTGGTTTAACTCTAGTTTCTATTGCCATTGTGCAGGCTGTCATTGGAACAAGAAATACAACGTTTTTTATTGGAGATTATATTGCTGAAAAAGATTTTAACACATTTTTCTCTTTATTAAAGGAGTATGGTTCATTGTAACACTACCTTACTATAGTGTGAACACACTCAGCACCAACACACACATACAGACTCAAGTACAGTAACTGTCCCCTATTGGCTGGCAGACTTTCTCGGCTGGACCTGACAGTCGGAACAGAAATCACAGCAGGAGAACAGCAGGGACTGTCTGGCAATTTCTGAGTAAGTGTGTATCTGTTTGTGTTGAGCATCAGACAAAAAGTTATCACATGACTGCCTGACAAATAGAGAGATAATGACAAAGAGAGAGAGATATGAGGCAATGCAATGTACTCCTATCCAAGCAAATTGCACCTTTGGCTGGGACGATTACATCCTGGATAAAAATATTTTATGCTGGGACAGCTGTGTGCATTTATCAGTAGGACTGGGAATCGAGAATTATTGATTTGTATAACTTTTTAAAAAGCTTTTAAACATGACACAGGTGAAATACTTTTAATTATAACTTAATTATTGATCAAAACAGAACATGTATTTAAGTCACTGAATCAGAACTACTGTATAATTCATTAGATAACTAATATAACTCATTAGATTGGATATATATGTATTTTAAATTTTGCCTTTTTATTAAGATAGGATAGCGTAGAGTAGACAAGAAGTGAAGTGGGAGAGAGAGAGAGGGGATGGGATCAGGAAAGTCCCTCGAGCTGGGATTGGAACTTGGGACACCTGCAACGCAACGTTATATGTCAACACACTGTCCACTAGGTTATCGGTGCCGACGTATTTAATATTTTTCTTGAAGTACAGTTATATAGTATATCATTATTTTCCTTACCAAATTGTGTATAATGGACAGATAGAAGATGGACTAAACCTGTTCATATTCGACTTTAAAAGAAATGGAAAATTTGCAACAGCACTTTGCAGGGGCTGTGGTTTACAATGCTGTCCAATATCAATAATAACTACCAAATCATTGAAATACAGGGAGTGCAGAATTATTAGGCAAGTTGATATTCTGGTCATATTTTTTTTCCCTAGAACATTTTACCAATTC
>JAUZSZ010000139.1:9236889-9247198 GCA_034780575.1 Labeobarbus marequensis
AAAAGCTCTTGGATTTCATCAAAATTATCTTAATATTTTAAAAAACTAGCAACATGCTAGTAACCTTAAATTGAATTAGTTTTAATTAGTTTTTTAATGACTGTACCAAGACAAGGACATTGTAGTTATTGTTCTTCTGTAATTTTCTAAGGAGTTTCTTGACTCTGGACTTGACTTGGCCCAGTATACAATCACCTAGAAATGTCCTAGCAATCATCCAGAACACCCGAGCAACCACCTAGCATAGCGCTAGCAACACTAAATCTAATTAATTTAGTTAATTTAATTCATTCAATACTGACTGTATCAAAACCGAGAACATTTATTAAGACATTCAGTAGGGCCGCTTTTAATTTAAACTAATAGCTATTCAAAATGGATATTTGAAGCCACTGATAGACTTGTAATGTCTCATCAAAAATGCAATATGCTCAAAATGAAGTGCGCCGTGGAAATATTCATACTTCCTGTGAGCGTCTGCAGAGAAATAAAGAAGATGAGCAGCCATTTCAACATTCATGCTATAGTAAATTTCCATAAAAATGTCTGTTCGTGATGATCAGTCTTAAGGTTGGCTGTATGTTTATTGAAACACGTCGAGCAGATTGTTTCCTCTTTAATTATGCCCATATGGAGCACATTTGGCTCACCGAAGAAAGAACAAGCCAGTAAAAATGACAGTATCCACAGACAGCTCATTCTTCTTTTAAATAAGCCACATAATCCGCTCCTCTCATGTAGTGAATACTCGCATAGCTCACCTCCACTGTACCTGCTGCCCAAATGCGTTTACGCATGACAGCTAAAAGCACAAACCAACAAACAAGTCTGTCTCACGTCGGTTCCTGACAAAGTGCTTCCACCTTGCAAAGTGAACCATGTGTTCGGATGAAGCATGAGGTGTCTGGGGTCATTATATATTCACTTAAATTAGCTGTGGTGAAAACAGCAGGCCGATTCTCCCACAAGCATTCATTTATTGATGCGCAAGCACACAGCTGCATTATTCTGCCCTCCTGCTGTGCTTTATATGCCCCCCACTGTTAACCCTTTAATCCGTCTGTCTGACTGTCTGTCTTCCCGTCTGTCTCAAGGACGCTGGTGCTGGAAATAGCTGCTGTGTGATAATCTAGCAACTGCTAAAAAATGGTTTTGCATAAATTGATGGATGTGTGTCATTTACTCTTCATGATATGGAAATTTGCGACAGTTAAAAAAAGGTGTTGCTGGTGTTAACTTGCACAGATTTTTGTCTCTTGATGAAGAGTTATTTTATATTCGGTCAATATTTTGTCATGTCATACATTGAATAATTTAATTTTATTAAATTTATTTTTAAAAAGAGTAGTGTAATTCTAAATATGATATCATGTTATGTTTTATGTTAACTTTGGACCTTTTAATTGTGGACTTTAAAATTGGCTTCATTTGACTTGGACCAGAGAGTAACCACCTAGCAACACCCTAGCAACCACATAGCAACATTCTAAATATGATATCATATTAAGTTTCATGCAAACTTTGGACCTTTTAATTGTGGACTTTTAAATTGGGCTAATTTGACTTGAAACACAAAGTAATGCCCTAGCAACACCTTAGCAACCACATAGCAACATTCTAGATGATACATGTTAAATCTTTAGGTGCATTTTGGACATTTTAAATGTGGGCTTTAAAATTTGGCACCTTTGACTTGGACCAGAAAGTAACCATCTAGCAACACCCTAGCAACCACATAATAACATTGGGTCAACTACCATTGCAAGTTTTGTAGAGGCCAACCAACATTATTCAATTTTAGATTTTTGATTTTTTTTGCTCATTTTAGTTGATAAAATTCCTGCAGCTCTCCATGCTTGTAATCTATCCACCTACCACCCAATCATGTCTGTATTTAAAGTTCACACTCTGTGCTTAATCAAAGTCTTAACCTATCTGCCCTGCCTGAGCTTGACCCATTGATCTTATAGGCTGCTGAACATTGCACTCTGACAGTCGCTATGGCAACCAATCTTAAAATGTCCCCCTCAAAAAGTGAAGATTGAAGACTTAGAGACCTTTCCTCAAGTTTGTCTCCTCATCAACATCCTTCACTGAATTGCATTGTCAGGGATCCATAAAATGGTTTTATTGCCAACCTGTCTGAATCTATCTTGCTTTCTTGGATACTGTTTAGTACGTAAGCATGTTGCTTGGCTTGACTCAGTTGCCAACTTGGCCTTTGTTGAAGGACGCCCTCCATCCGCCTCCTTTAACGTCTCTAATAAAAGAGCACAGGGTCAATACCTACATTTTCAGCACAGTTGTGTCTTCAGGCTTCACTGCAGGCTTCATAATGAATCATTTATGTTGGTGAAAAGGCTGTCTGAACATCCGATCAATTCTTGTGCCTGTTTCTAATAGACAAGTCTTGAGCATTCCCTGCATTTTTAGGACTCCAGAACTCAGAATTGGGAGATCGTCATCATCAGACCAAATAGTGCTCGATTTCTGTATTGGTAACTTATCTCTTGCTCTGTTTCCACTGCAGTTATACAGGTCATGTGGTGGGGAATGGACTGCAAGCCCAGAGACACAACCCAGAGATAAAGGTCAGAAGTGCCGATCCGATCCTGGTCAACGTGAAGGAAAATCTAGAGCACTTCAACCAGGTAGGTCCCAAAACACCTGAGGTCAGAACATCCATCCTCCCAGATTTGATCCAAAACATAGGTTTCTTAACCTTTACCCTGACCCTCTAACTGTAAGCTCAACAAAATCATTGTAGTACTGAAGCTGGGTGCATTTGGTACAGCTTTTGCAATAAGTTTGCTGAGACATCGGGGACAGCTTTGAGGAATTTGTACGAGATTGTTTTGGACGTAATCGGCTCTGTAGGGCAAACATGCATTGTGCAACTTGTAATAATCAGGAAGTTCTAAGCCCTTAAACATTACAAATTAGTTGAATTGACAGTTGAAAATTCATTGAATGTCCAATATTACTTGAATGTCCAAAATGTTTAGGTAAGGTTAAAAATTATCGGGAGCTCGTAATATACAATGCAAGCCGCTGGTGTACAAATTTCCACCTGATTTCATTTCAAAAAAAAAAAAAAAAAAAAAAATCAATCAATCGAATTAATTTAATTGGGGCAAATCCATCGAACTACAAACTAAAATCATGCATGTATGCCAAGTGGTGTGCAGTGGTGTTCTGACATGAGGACGCAAAGTTCTCAAAGTTTTTTTTTTTTTAAATCAAATGTAAATTCATGTCCCAGTCACATTTTCTTTGTTAAATACACATTAAGTAAACTATTAGAATTTTTTTTTATTTTTTTTTATTTTTACATTATCAATGTAATCAATATTTTATTTATTAAAGCCAAGTATGAATCTCATCAAGTTAGTGTGTTTAAGCATTTTACAATTATTCAAAAATAATAACTCAAGTCGGTAACAATTTAAACAATATATTTTATTTGTGAATTCATGTTCAGCTGTTATTTTTAATTATTACCTTTTAATAATTTTTAAATTTTTTTGGGTCATCAGTCATCAAATCTCTGCTCTGCAAAAGAGATTTACTTTAAATTTCACCAAACTGAATACTCACAGATGATGTTTTCAGGCCATTTTAGGTCTTATTTTGATGTAACAATGTGGTTATATCTAAGTGTGTGAGTTGTTTGCTTACTTTTTTAAAAGAGTCTTCCCAATAGAGCCATTATATTGTTCATTCAGACTGACTCGCGAACGCGGAACGTGCATGAACATAAGAGGCGGGATTTATCACATGAACCAATCACAGCCAAACATAACCTGTCATATCCAATCATATTGCGATATCACTCCTGTGACTTTCCCTCAATCATTCTCAATTACCCCCCACCAAACTCACCGCGCCCTTTAGGGGGTCTGTTAAAACTCAATGGGCTCAGGAGAGGCAAGAGAGACATGGACTGCCACTGTAACTTTATCTGCTGGTGTCGCTGTTGGACAATGTTTCTTTAGAAAAACGAATGATTTATACACCTTTTAATGTTATATTTTATAATATTTGTGTTGTTTTAATTTTGTACTATGAATTTTTTCTCATCCAATATTTTGAGGAGACACTGCCTCCCTTGCCTCCTCGGAGGAAATTCCCCTAATGTACACCCATCTTTAGTGACAAGCTTTACGATGAATTTTACGTAAGATCTTAAGATCTTATAGGATGTGAAATTTTTGGCTTCAGTTCTGAAGTGCAACTTCTTACAATGCTCCTACAACGACTGTCTACCGAGGAACCAGTGAAGGGCTTGTTTGGGTTTTTGTGGTAATTTTGCTTGTCAGTGAGGATGTCAAAACAACTGAGGAGTCAATGCTGTCAGTCGTGACTTCAGTTTGCTAAGATGTACTGTGTATCCTAAAGTCAAAGAACATTAATAGTCTGTTTCATCTTTTAACCAAGATCTTACCAGGGTCATGTTTGTACAATCTGACAAACAGCAATCAAACAGAAAAAGTACAGCTACGGCTTGTGTGTGTTTCTTTTTATAAAACTTTCCCTGAATGTTTGCTTTGTGAGCCAAAAAGAAGACATTAAGAACCGCTAGAAGTGCTAGTTTCAAGCTTGCCCACCAAATAAAAATAGTCCAACTCAATGCCAGCGCACATGTCAAGAGTGGTGAGATGGTGTCGTTAGTCCAGGGTTTGCTCTGTGATCAATCTGCAGCAAGATCAGGCCAAGCATCCTCAGCGGGAGTGTTGAAGACCTCCTTGGCATGATGACAAAGTCTGTCGCTACTGCAGCTGTGTTTGAGAGGGGACGGAGGGCAGCTCAGTTGGCCCTCTGGAAGCCATTTTGTAATGTCTTTCATTGCTCCATTAAAACCAGACGTTTTGGTTCCACATTATGTCCAAACCCGACCCAGCCCTGGCCGTGTTGCTTTGCTGTGAGGGCTTGCGTCACTGGCAGGCAAGAAAGCTGGGAAAGTACAGTAGATTTGTGTCAGGGGTTGAGGAGAAGGTCACTTTAAACTGCTTGTGAAATTATTCCCATTATTCCCTTAGGTCTTCAAGCCCCTGGAGAGGTCTTGCAAGTTTTTTTGCTCTCACCATGACCTTTGGTAGTTTTTAGTGGCTGACTGGTATTTAATTAATCTATTCTGTGTAAAAAAACGATAGGTAAAATACGTCATTGGTGTACTATTAATAGTAATGCATAAACTTGATACTCTTGCAGGGGGAATGGGTTGTAAAATTCACCAAAAACATACTAGCATACTACTCTTGGTATAGATCGTATGCATCAGAGAGCCAAGTGCACAGCCATCTTTAAAATTTTGTCTTTGAACATCCGTTTTGGCGCTAGCTCTGTATATTTCTATAGTGTCGCCGATGAAGAGTAACAAGCTGGTGTAGTGGATTTATTTATTATGGAGTTAACAAAAGTTATCATGAGCATTGTAATGTTTGAAGTGGATGTCACAACAAATGTCAGTAGACCAGGAAGATTTTAAACAAGCGGTCGTTCATAAATTCGTACAAACTTACCTTCAAACTATGGAAATACAAACAGAAGACCGAAGAAAATGAGCGAGTGCTGAAACGGGGCAGAGCTACATAAGGTCTATATGGCAGTAAAATTATTATACTAGCATGCTATTCTGAATTCAGCCATACTCACTGTATATGAATTTAGATGCTTTTAAGTACGCAAGCTTGATTTTGCACTAGTTGTGTTCGCTCATAATACAACCATAGTATGTTTTATGCTAATACAACTGTTTTCTGTTTTGTTTTTCATGCTAACTGTTGTCATGCTAGAGAATCTTGCTAAGTTAGCTAAAATGCTAATGTTTTTAACAACTTACTTGAATCCAATTTTCATGCAAAGACTTTTGTACTCTATCGCCCCCTTCAGTACACTGCAAAAAATTACTTCGAGTTCTTAAGCAATTTTTTGTCTTGTCTTCAAGTAAAAACGTCTCAATCTTTAAAACAAGATACTTTTTTTTTAAATGTAACACTGTGTAAGATTTAAAGACTTGTTTTCATAGATCGTGTCTCGATAAATCTGCCAGTGCAGTAAGACAAAAACAATTTGTATTAAAGATTAATTTTATGAAAACACGTCTTAATATTTTATGCAGCATTGCCTCTCGAGTAAATTAATCTTGTTTTAAGGATCTTTACATATTTTAACAGCAAGATTATACAAAAATACTCCTTAAGAAAAGGATTTTTTGCAGTGTACAGTATGTTGTTACCAATTACAGTTCCTTTTCAGAAGTCTTTTATATGTGGCCCATATAAAGTGTCTTGAAAACTAGGACATGTTACACACTGAATAGTATAGAAAGTGTGACAGGATATCATGACAACCTGGAATCTTAAGTGTCACTTTATGCCTTCAGAGGTGTGTGAGATCTTAGTCCCAGTCCTTCTCTGATCAAGGCTTATTGAGAAATTAATATTGCAATGCCGTGTCCCAAGAGTGAGTCATCTTGCGCTACAGGGAAGATTTATGCGTCTCATGGTTGAGTTTACATCAAAGGTCGTCATTATTTTTTTCTCTGAATCTAATGTGCATCCTTCAGCTTTGAGCGGACAGTATGATGTAATACTCTTTTGCATAAAGCTAAGTAATTTATGAGGGCTCCTTTCAAAAATGGCGAATGAAGAAAACCCCAGGCTTGACTTACGCAGCTCTCTAAGCCAAGATGTGTCAGGGAGGGATGCTAATGAGTATGAATGCTTTCATAACCCGTTATCTAATGTAAACATACATCACACAAACAAACACATAACACATGCAAGTGGATGCACGCGTCATATTTCAATGCGATCCGAAGACTTCCATGTCGGTAATTGTTACGAATAGTTCACATTTTCGAAGGATCTTTTTCAATATGTCAAGTGTCAAAATAGTCAAACAAACACTACGAACACACCATTTTAGTAGTCAATATGACTTGTGTGCTGTATTTTGAACCTTCAATTAAATCTTTCCCTTCACTGTAGCTCTTAATTCTAATTCTCCATTGTGCATATTTTGACCTAGCTTGTTGTATTTGCTTACGAAACCAGCATCGAAATCACTGGCGTTTTGGCGTCGATGATGTCAAAACTTAAACGACACATAAAAGGTTCCTTTCATTATGATCTGAAAAGAAATGCGAAATGTATCTGTAAATAACGACTTAAATTTTGGAAAAGAATTCCGTAAAATCTTAAGAATTTCTACTTTTGCATTCCAAGTAAAAATAAACAGCATACAAATGCGGAATGATACAAGAGTGAGTAAATAAAAGCAGAATTTTAACTTTTTAAACTAAATTTTAATTTCTTTATAAAAGTATTCTAGGTGAATGAGTTATTCATCTGTTTGATCTGACTCTTGCCAGACAACCACAAAAGGGTTAAAAAATAGATTAGAAATAACATAAGGGTTAGTAAATAATTGCAGTGTTGTTATTTTAAAATAAAATTAAACCTGTTAAAAAAAAGCTAAGCTAAAATAAAATATAAATGTAGAACAAATTAAGAGTTTCAATGCAAAAGCCTCTAAAAGCCATCTTGGTCAAAAATGAGATACTGAGTGAATGCTCCCCACACAGTATATGTTCATCAAGTACTTTCACTTCAAATGCGCTAAATGCCAGCCACAAGCCATTCAGAAGTACCAGAACTTACATAGAAACCTATACAAAGTAGCCAGAAAGAAATGCTAATCTTAAAGAAAAATGCCAGTCGTACTTAGAGGCTTTTGAATCTGAGCTCTTCAAATATAAATATTAGAGAAAAAAACTGAAAAACCTAAAATTTACTTTTTTCAGTTTAAGTTTACTAAAATTACTAAAACTGAAATAAAAAAAGCTAAATAAGCAAAAACAAAATTTAATAACAATGACTAACGCACAAAACAGAATTACTAAAATTAAGAAATTAAAATGAAACCGAGGTAACACTTTAGTATAGCAACCAATTTTCACTAGTTGCTTATTAGTGTGCATATTATTAATTTATTGGCTGTTTATTAGTGCTTAAAAAGCACATATTCTGTATGACCATATTCTGTATCCCTAATCCTACCCAATACCTAAATTGAACAACTACCGGACTATTAATAAGCAGCAAATTAGGAGTTTAGAGGTAAAAGTCATAGTTAATGGTTTGTTAATAACGAGAATTGAACCTTAAAATAAAGTGTGACTGCAACCGAAAATATAGAAATAAAAGCTAATAAAAAATAGATGAATACTATAATAGTATATAAATAATACTAAAATAAAGCACTGAAAAGTAGTATGATTTTAATCTTTACCTTAAGAGGCAGCAGCTGTCATTCCTTTGTAATATTGTTTGAATGTGTCATGTATGTGGATGAGTTATTGGTCTGTTTTTCTGCCCCCTGCCAAACGTGCCTCGGTATCGCTTTCCTTTGACCATTAGAGGTGTATCTCAGTCCAATTGATGAGCCTGTTGTCAAGGAGACACGTTTTGGCAACAAAGCCCCCAACGCATCCTATCGATCCATTTACATGAATGGGATCTTAAAACTGCCACCGATATAAGGGAATTTGTTTCCCAAATGACTCGGAAAATCCTGCTGCAGAAAAGCAATCTTTTTGGAGACATAATGAAGACCGACCATGGAGAGCTCTGAATATTAGTGTACATGCTGTTTCAGACGCTACATTTGATCTATCGCTTAAAGATTTTAGTACGTGCCCTATTCTGCACTGCAGTTGATTGCATAAGAAGAGTGTGTTCTCTGGAGTGTAGAGAAATTTAATTTCATCTGAAATCACGATATCAACTGGGAAATTTCACTTTTTATTCTTTTTAATATACTCACTCCAAAGAATCCTAAAACTTTGTGCCTTTGTGCCTGTCAATCATTTTTCTGACACATCTTTTAGGGGCGGGGTTTATGAAAAGGGGCGGCGAAAATGCATGGAATGCCCACCTCATTTCACTCAGTAAAATAGGTTTCAAATGCATTTAATGTCAATTTTGACTTGATTTCTTTATCTGGGTAGGAAAATTAAAATGAAATAAAGACAGAAACTTCACTGAAAATTACTGAGGTATTTTAATAGAACCATGTCAATTTAATACAGACAATATTTTCTCATGACTCAGCGTGGACTCTTTCTTTAATTGTTTCTTCTCTTATCACAAACAAAAAAATAAAAAATTTAATGTGCAGCTAAACTGAATAATGAACCAGGCAGGGGGAAAAAAGAAAGCACTAATAAGTATGTCGCTATTTTATCTAAATAGAAGGGGGTGGACGTGCTGGAAGAGGACAGTCTTTTCTGTCTGTTGTTGCCATGGTGTTCGCCTGACGCGTGGCATAATTCATTATATGGCGGTTAATTAACAGTCCCCTGAGGGACATTTTCCACAAAGTCACTGTGGAATTTAATTGCGTTGCAGTGCCTATTATGGTTCATTTAAATTTATAATGTTTTATTTTTACAGAATTATCAGCAGTACAATTAAAATAGTTAGCATACTGGCAAAGAAGTTTTTTTTTTTTTTTGGTCACTTAGTTTCTGTTTTTGTCTCATCACATTTGCTTGCCACATCCACAGTGAAATCTCATTGGTCCAGAATCCAAAATATTAGTCAGTGATGTTCTGATTGGCTGTGATTGTGCCACAACTTCTATAAAGTTGTTTTGGGCTTCTCTGTGTTAAAAAAAAAAAAGAAAGAAAGTAAGACAGAATATGAAATCAGAAACAATGGGGGAGCCAGAAACTAACTCAGTTAAGATGTTATGAATTATGCACTTCTGTGATTCCCTGAGCTGTTTTTCTAAACCGTTCTGCAATGCCCTGCAACTGCACGCGTTTAATATTCTCTTGCTGTGAAAATGGAATTTGCACTTGAGTGGATCCATGTTTAGAGTGCTGGAATGCTGCTGTTATGAGCCTTGACTCCTTGCCTGGAAGTCTTTGTTGGAACACATGGGGCTATTTGGACGTGATAGGTGATCTACACTCACTTACTGGCTTCAGAGGGAGTCATTTCAGTAAAATTCCACCATTACAGCTTGTGAATTTGAGAACAGAGCTGATGTAGTTGTTATACTGCAACAGCTGTAGCTTGTATCAGTTTGGTCGTTACTGGAAAAAAAAACTATGGAATAGTATAGTGTTAATGCTTTATTATAACTTTCGATTCATATTTATAAACATTACATAAAACTAGTAGTTAACTATTATAGTTGTTAACTAAAGACAGACAGACAGGCAGATAGACAGATAGATAGATAGATAGATAGATAGATAGATAGATAGATAGATAGATAGATAGATAGATAGATAGAT
>JAUZSZ010000139.1:9501983-9514197 GCA_034780575.1 Labeobarbus marequensis
TGTGGCTTCTGAAGCGCACATGAAGTGCAGATCGAATGCAACACAAATACACAATATACTTTCAGCTAAAATACTAGTCTTCTATCCATAATAGTCCTTTTAAAAAGCTGTCTGAATCAAGAGAGAAATATGCACAGATCAAGCACTGTTTACAAATGAAAACAGTCCAAAACAGTTCTAAACAAATATGTTGGCTCATTTTGAAGTAATAGGACAGCAGTGGATGGATTTTTTTCACTAGAGGAATCATTATGAAGGATTATGGACTGATATTTTGGTCAGAAGTGATGTTTCTACAAAAATGGTTGTGTCCCTCAATCTAATCATTTTAAAATCAGCTTTTTAGCAGATCGTGGCATTATGATCTCTCTGAAATATAATCATAGCTGTTATGATATGAAATCATTAATAATTGGCCTGCAAGAACAGCATGAACAGTGAGCCAAGGTTCTCCATGAGGTGTTTATTAGATGTTAAAGCTTGTTATTACCTGATAGCAGCCTGAAGCTCATTTACTGTAATCCAACTAAAGCGAACAGGCAGCCAACAGGGATTATATTAAAGGGGGTATTAAGAAACATATCCAAAATATTGGCACGCAACACTCTCCGAAGATGCAAACCTCTTGTTAGAGATGGAAAAGAAGGTTTTGAATTACCTTTAGGAGTCCGATTGAAATGATACTCTCATGCAGTGAAATAACTGGACTTTTACGACAGCCTCTAAAACAATATCATACACATCACGTCACTTTAGTCAAAGGAAGTTTTATTACTGCGGATATAGTGAGGGGATTTTGCTGTCTTGTATAGCAATAGCAATTGCTGAGCAACGGATAGAACAGTACAATAACATTTAAAGGTTAAGTGCCCAAACAGACCACCTGAAAACAATTCTGAATGGTGGCTCGTCAAGTGTTTCTGTCTTTTATTAATGTCTCACGTCATCCATGAAACAAGGGGCTGGAATATAGCTGGCCCAGCACTCGGCATCTGCTGCAATTGTTTATTGAAATATACCCATATTTTTCCATTACTCCCCCAGGACCCATATTCAGGAACGATACATTCCAGAGGAAGAAAAGGAGCGATTCCTCCAGCAGGACTTATGATTGTATTCCTGGAAGAGAGCCTGGTAAGAGACGAGGGTAGTTAACGTCAATTACAGAACGAACGAGCTGTGCCGACTTACTCCGCAAAGTTGGTCGCATGAGCTGGAGAAACATTCACAATGACGTTCATTGTTGACTTTTGGACACTTTTATACAGGCTCACAGGTTCTGTTTACAGAGTTCATTCCTCACGACTTCAGATTTGAGGTGAATGAGTTGAGCTTGGACTGGGATTTGAAGCTATTAAAGGCCACAGAAGTATGCTAAGTTTGGATAGAAATAATGGCAAACAGTTGTAGATTCTGTTGCTTGTTTTGGTTTGTCATGGAACAAATACATAACACAATATTTTTATATATTTTTTTAGAGATCTGTTTAGGCCTGTTTATTTAAAAATGTAAATGATGTTTATAAAAGTAAAATATTAAATAAATAAATACAGTTTAAATGCAGGCTTTCTGGATTAAAATGAATTTTGATATTTTTTTGTAGAACACAAAGTTTAGATGATTTAACAAAAATGATTCCCTGCTTAGTATGCCATGTTACGCAACCAACATGCACAAAAAAAAAAAAAAATGAAAGTGATATCACAGCAAGGGCCCCTGCAGAGCCTCATGAATGTGCATCACAGTCAATAAGTCTCTTAAAATAGCAGATAACTTGACCTTTATACGACAAAGTTTAGTTCTGGTTACAATATCACTTGGTACGACTCCCAAAAAAGTTTTCATGAAAAAATAAATTTACCTTGAAAATGTATTAAAAACTTAAATAATGATTAAGATGTGTACACTCATGTGTACACTTTTAGTTGTAAAAATTGTTCTCAATATTAATGAATAGCAGCGTTCACACCACAGCTACTAACGATAAAGGCACAGAGAAACGATATCGTTGGAATCACTTTCAGAATGATTATTTTCTAGCTGATTGACACCCAATCAGAGTCAATCCTGCTATAACAAGCTCGAGAATTTAAAGCAGCAGATGTTTGTGCGCTTAGAATAAACAGACAATATCGTTCGCTGGTGTGGACGCTAATATCGTTATATTTTATAGTTATCATCTCTTCGGGCCATTATCGTTATAGTTGTGGTGTTGACTCTGCTATTCTTTTAAATTCAGAACCATTTTTAAACCTATATCTTAAAGGGATAGTTCACCCAAAAATGAAAATTCTGTTATTAATTACTCTGTAAGACCTTCGTTCATCTTCTGAACACAAATGAAGATATTTTTGATGACATCCAAGTGCTTTCTGACCTTGCATAGACAGCGACGTAACTATCACATTCAAGGCCCAGAAAGGTAGTAAAGACATCGTTAAAATAGTCCATGTGACATCAGTGGTTCAACCGTGATGTTATGAAGCTACAAGAAAAATTGTGTGCGCAAAGAACACAAAAATAACTATTCAAATAATTTCTTCTCTTCCGTGTCAGTCTTCGACACACGTTCACAAGAGTACCAAGACACAGGGTAAGAAAGCTCTCAGATTTCATCATAAATATCTTAATTTGTGTTCCAAAGATAAACAAAGGTCTTATGGGTTTGGAATGACATGAGGCTGAGTAATTAATGACAGAAATTTCATTTTTGGATGAACTACCCTTTTAATTGTTATCATTATAGTTATCGCCCTTGGTGTGATCGTGCCCTTGTTCATCATTGCCGCTTGTCTCTTTGTGCCATAAAGGTACTTTAAGACCTGAGTGAGATGTAACAGTAAGTGATGTCTCTTCTGAGAGGACTGCATTGGAGAGGTGGGGGAAAGATAATTGCTCTCAGCAGGCTGACAGAAGGGGGAAGAGAAAGCCAGAGAGAAAGAATATGGGGATAGCTGCCAATTTGATCAAGATGCTTGTGGCGTCCACATATGGGCTTCATTACGGCATTCGGCTGCCTGTGGTGACCCCCATTGGACTATATCGGTGGTTCCTCGCTGACAGGAGATGGTCTGCAGTCCCGCTGTGGCCTAAAGACCATGAGGGCAACCTACAGGTGGACTCTGGCAACCCTCTGGTGTGGTTGTGATTGAACCACATGCCCGCGTTCTCCACCAACTTTTGCACCCCCAGTTCAGAGCTCTGCGTCTCCAGATGAGCCTCAGTCATTTTGACGACACTCTGCACGCACAAAGACGCACGCCAAGGTTACGCCATCGTTGACGTCCGTCAGGCGGGAATCCTCTCCCTGTTTTCTTTCTTGATCAGCCGGAGTGTTTTCTCTGCGGTTCAGGATACAGAAATCCGAACATGCCAGTGATTATTGCTGGCCCGTAACAAGCTCTAAATTCATTTGCTGTCGACTCTGCTGTCGTCGGGCCAAGTCAACATGGCAGCTGGAAAATACCCTGGAAGAGAGTCATGGACACGCCTGTCGAAAGCTCGAAAGCGCGCCCCTGTTGAGGAGGGAGATGCGAGCTGGAGAAAATAAACGTGTATCGTATCACATCTCCTCTGTTTGGGCCCTTCTCTCCGTGGCAACGATGAAACAAGCCTGTTTTCCCATCTGACCGAAGCACTGCGATTACAAGAAAGGAACTGAAGGGGAAACGTGTGCTATACGTTTCCTGATGGTAATTAATAGCACGTTGACTGAAAGAAAATCAGTGTAGGATTTACATTGAAACAATTTTCACTCAGAAGTTGCTATAAATTTCACAAGTAATTACAAGGAAAAGGCAAGTAACACACTGAATTCAATGTGAAATGTGAAGTAGAAAGACTCAAAGAGTATTTTCTTATAAAATGTACTCCAATAATCGGTTTTGTTTACAAAATTTTGGTTACAAAAAAAAAACATTTTTTATATTTACAATGAAAGTGAATGGGGCTGATTTTTTTTAGCAGAAGCATGAAGCTTGTGTTTTATAAAAGCACTTACACTCAGAGCTGGGTAGTAACTGATTGCATGTCATCTGGACTACGTAATCAAATTCCAAAAATCAAAAGTACTTGTAATTAGTTTAAACTACATTTTAAAATACTCATAACCAGACTACAGCTACTTTTTTATGGATTACACGATTACATATTATTTACACAGTAGCAATAAATTATTCATAATTTTATTGATTTTCCCTAATTCCTCTTTTTCCTCTTTTAATTTTTGCTTTCTAAAATAGCCCATCGCATATACACACACAGAAAGTCCTTTTGTGGGCATTCACACAGAGATCAATCATTAGTCAGGTGGCAACACATTGAAATGCACCTATTCACAAACTTATTTGTCATCTTATCCTCTTTCACATAATATTTACTTGAAGTACATCTGAGATTTTAAAATGAATATTTTAATAATTACGTATCACATTTGCATGTTCATTGGTTCTCTGACATTGGTTATGGTCACATGACATGCAGGTAAACAAATATAACTATTTAATTTTCTTAGCAGTTTTTTTTTAATTATTATTATTATTTTAAATTATTTATAATGATTAATTTTAATTTGACATTTTATGATTTAATGAATTATTAGCTTTTCATTACACTCATAACCCCCCTGAAGTTCCTTCACAAACCCCAGTTTGGGAAACCTTGACGTAATATAGTGTTCAATGCAGTTCTTGTTGTTAATAACAACATATGAAACATTTTCTGACTTTTTGTATTTTTATGCCAGTATGGTACAACATTATCCTATTTAAATCAACGTGACAAATGAATTAGGTCAAAAGTCTAAAATCTAAAAGTAGTCTCACTATAATGCAGAGTTCACACTGCACGATTTTAGCACGATTTTTCACTCGCCGACAGGTTTTGATAAATCACGACAAATGCCCGAGATCGGAGGCAAATCGGTGCTCGTTCACGCGAGTGACAATCGCGCAGTGTGAATAATCAAAGACGCGATCTGAGGGAATCGCCGACACGTCGCCGACGCTCGTGAAATATTTGGCATGCTAAATATCTGGAGCTGTCGGCGATTCACAATCCTGCTGTGTGAATGAGTTCTGACTGAAAAATACATCGGCGATGACCTTCAGCCAATGAGAGATAAAGATACAGGGCAGAGGGAAGTTCGGGGAGGAGTTATAGACCAGAATATCAGTATTTTAATAGATATATGTACAATTATATCATACAGAAACAAGCACAAACATTTGCTTGACCAGCCGCAACATCAGCATAACAGTTACTGCAAAATTATTGTTTACCTCTCTTTGCAGAACACACAATCCCTGTTCCCTGCATCTCCCTCCTGCATAATCTGTTTTTCTTTTTGTAGCTGGAAATCAGCACACAGACAATTTGCGGGCTATATTTTTTTAATACTTCCAGTCTCGCTCGAGAACTCCGGTCTGACGCACTCGGGTTCTCACGTTATTTCCTTAGCACTTCTCGCGTGTGTTTTGTTGTGAAACGTAGTTTGCGGACAAGACAGAGTTGTCGCCGATCCATCGTGCAATGTGAACACAGCAGCGACTGAGTACTACCCAAGATAGTCATGCAGTGTGAAAACAACGGCGATCCGACGAGTTTGAAAATCATGCAGTGTGAACTCGGCATGAGCCTGCCTCATTTCTTGGGTACAATGAAGTAAGCACTGTAGAACCCCGACTCCATCTCAGCTGGAGGGACAGGCTCATTGCATCCTTTGCCAATTGGACTGAAGTTTCCATGTGCAGCCACAGAGGTAAAGAAGATGCCGCTGAACCTGGGGTGTCACCTGGTGAATGGAATTACATAGCCGAGTCTGATTGTCCGTATGAGCCAGTGCGAAGGGGCAGAGAGGGAGAATGCTGGGCCACAACCCAGGAGGTATCATGTCCCGGCTTGGGGAAAGTGATTGTGGGGTAGCACTTACCTAGCTCCCTGAATCCCACGAAGGACTGGCTAGAAATGCATGAAGAAGCTGAGCATCTCTGAGGCATGGTCTCTTGGCCTGTGGTGAAAGGAGAGGACGAAGCTGTGAGTGAGTGAGGAAGCAATGCATCGTCCACTGCCAGACTGGGCCGAGTATGACCCAGAGACTGAGTCCACCCCTCGGAAGAAGTGAGGGCCATTATCTCAGCGTTGCCATAGTCATGCTCTTGCAGTGCAGGCATGAACCATTCACAAACGCATTCTCAGCATGCTCATGGCTCAGACATAGATTCACAAAAACACTTAAAATGACGCTCTTGTCGTGATGTTTTTTAAAGAAAACTGGCCAGGGGAATTGCAGCATTTAGCTGTGCTATGCAAAGGTGAAACACAGATAAATGCACTGTAGATAAAATGTCTTAGCTTTCTAAAACGTGAGGTGATTGGTAAGAGAGCTCGCTCTTGTATCTTAAGCAATCACTCGACTCTGAAGCAAAAATCTGAATGAGTGGATGCATGCTGCCTCCTCATATACCCATGTACACAGAGGAGTGACTAGACATGCAAATTCTACTCAGCAGTGTCTCATTGGCCTATTTTTTACTACTCAGAGTCAAACATGATTGGCTGAAAGGACACTAACACTGCCAGTAGGCGGTGTCAGTTCTTAGTAAGTGAGTCACTGAATCATTCATTCAGCTAATTTGTTCAAACCAGCTGATTCATTCATGAATGAAACAATCGACTCTCTTTATTATTGGATTACTGACTCACCTGATTCATTCAAACATGCTGAATCATTCACAAATTAAACACCACTATGTGTTGCTGGGATGCGCAACTGTTTTGCTTTTATTTGGAACCATTTTTGTTGGCAGAACAGAGCAAAAGCCTTGCATGTAAATGCTGCTCTGCCTGTGCCCGCTTTATGTTTACTGTTGTGGGTTGTGACAAGGAATGTCGAAAGGTATCAGGCCAGGGCAGGTGCTCATGTGTTCTTGCAGAATTACAGCTTAAATGCTTAATTGAGAATTGATGCCATGGGCCAAATTTCAGTAAAAACTAAAAATAGGGCATTTATTTGGTTAGAGACCAAAAGGACACTTCTACCCATATTCTGCCCAGATATGTCTCAAACACAACAACAGTGACCAAAGAAAAAAAAAAAACTTCCTTTTTTGAGGTTTGTGACTTTCTGACATAGAATTAGAAGAATCATATGCTCAGTGTTCCTTCTCTATCTTCACAGAACTGTGTATTCATTTTACACATTTTAGTTTTGTTTCTGTATTGTCTTTCTCAATTCATATTGATGAATATAAACATGACTTGCCCTCATTCCCACAGTCTGCAAGACAAGGGCAACAGTGGCTGGCAAAAACTCCCTAAACTGGTAAAAACGAAACCAAGACTCACCATGGGGAATTCATCCAGCTCTGGCTGACATACTGAAAATGCTGTCTATATTGACCTACTTTCTGTTACTATTACCTACTATTGCTGCATATATATGGTAAATGTACAACTGGCAGACAAAATTAAATGCACAAAATTAAATATCAGATTTTACAAATGAACCAATTAATTTCTAGCCAATTTTGCACAATTGTTTTTAACCCTGTATGGTACAAAATTATAGTAAAGAAGAGATCAAGAAAATATTGTTCATGTGCTAAACTTGCAGTTATCTTCAACAAACATGCATACGGAGATCAAGCAAATGGGGATGGAATGGCTTCAGCTTCATATAAGGAGGAATTCTTCAGATGTATTGATGAGAAATATTAGTAACACTTTAGTTTAGAAACGAATTCTCACTATTAACTACCATGCATATTACTAGCATATTGGCTGTTTATTAGTACGTATAAAGCACATATTAATACCTTATTCTGCATAAACATATTTTAGATCCCTTAATCTTAAACCCCATACCTAAACTTAACAATTACCTATTACTTGTAAAATGACTGTAAACAGGCAATTTCTTTAGATGAATGCACGTTTATTAACAACCAGCAACACACTCACCAGTTCTCTTTCTTAGACACCCCCTCGTACTTCTTGTCACTCAGATTTAAAGCAACAGTGATGAAACAATACACTATCACATGACACGACATCTCCCCTTTTTTCTAAAATAAAATCTTCTATTCACTTCTCCCCCCATTTTATGTTACTGGAAACCCTTGACAGTAAACTTAATAATGCAAAATAAACAGCATGTTTTCAGCTTATAAACATCTCTTAAAATCTTGAATTTGAGCAAGGTAACTCTTACTATTCTAATGAACGGAACAAACTGACAACAGGTTTACTGACCCTTCCAGACTTAGTAAGTATCAGCCCAGGCTTAGGAGTAGGAAATGTTTCCCTGCGGTTTTGGGTTGGTACAGTCTCTGTTGTATCAGTATGTATAGGCTGGATGTCAACAGTCCCTTTTGTTTGTGGTGAATCCGAGTGTACAGTCTATTTGGTTGTCTGTGTTGGTGTTGGCACTGCTTGAAGGTGACATCGGTTACGTCTCAGTACTGCTCTGTGTTCCGTCTCGATGATATAGGAACAAGGTGTTACACTTTCTTGCCTGATCACTGCCGGTGAAGCCCTTCTCATGGTCCAGCTTTGTAAGAACAGTGTCAACTGATCTCAGTGTTGACAGATTTTTAGCTCCATTACGACGATTGTAGTAGAAAGCTTGTCTGTCTTTCTCCATTTTGTCTTTCAGCGTGACAGACTTCCTGTTTTGCCACCTGAGTTGAAGATTCTTCTCAAGGGTTGGAAGTGTTGTTCTGATTTTCCTTCTCATTAGAAGCTCTGCCAGACTAACTCCTGTAGTGGCACAGGGGGTCGATCGGTAGCACATGAAAGCTCCCAGAGGATCTGTCTGCTTCAGGATTCTTTTTTGCAATCTGCACAGTCCTTTCAATGTGACCATTACCCTGAGGATGGTGAGGACTTGATGTAATGTGTACGAAATCTAGACGCTTGGCTAATTCCTGAAACTCAGCACTGGAGAACTGAGGACCGTTGTCACTCACTACCTCATTTGGGATCCCGAATCTGGCAAAGACATCCTTCAAGTTTTGTGTGACATGAGATGTTGTTGTGGAAGGTGTAGTATCTCCAGAAATCTGGAATAATAATGTGACACGATTAAATAATGCTGTCCACAATGTTCACAAAGATCAGCCGCTATCCTTTTCCAGGGTCTTTCTGGGAGTGGTGTGGCGATCAGGGTCTCTTTCTTCTGTTTATTTCTCAGCTCACGGCATATCTGACATGACAACACTGTGTTCTTTATGTCCGCTGAAATTCCTGGCCACCACACTGACTCCTGTGTTCTTTCTCTATATCTATATTAGGCCCTGGTGACCTTCATGAATCTTTTCCAGAATCTCCTTTCTCATCGCCCTTGGCACTACGATTCTCCTTCCCTTGATCACTAAACCCTTATGCTCTGAGAGCTCCGCTTTTGCAACATGGAACTCTCTGGCTGCTACCGGAACTTGACTCCTGTGTTGTGGCCATCCAGCTCTGATCAGCTTGAAACTCACCATCTGTTGTAGTAGCATTTCTGATACAGTCGATTTTATGGGACGTCGCAGGTATACCTTGTATTATTGCATCCACATAGCACTCCACATCAGCATGTGTTTCTGTTTCATTAGTAATAGCTGTTTATGGGCTCCTGGACAGTGTATCTGCAACGACAAGCAGCTTGTCTGGTGCATACTCTGCTATGGGCTTAAACTGCATTAAATGCATCAAAACTCTCTGGCACCGTACTGGAATGTTGTCGAGACTCCTATTGTTGATGAGAGGTACCATTGGCTTATGATCTGTCACTAGCTTAAACTCATCCAAGCCGCACAGATATTTTTCAAACCTCTCACATGCCCACATGCCGGCCAGTCATTCCTTCTCGATCTGTGCATATCGGGTTTCTGCTTCAGTGAGACATCTGGAGCAGTATGCTACCGGCTTCCATCCTTCTTTATGTAGCTGCAAAAGCACCTTCCCCCAATTCCATAGCTGCTCAGATCAGCCAAGATGGCAGTGGTCTTGGTGATATCATAATATGCCACAACTGGTGCCTTCATGAGCAGCTCTTTGATGTTTTCAAATGCTGTCTGTTGCGTGTGTGTCCACATCCACAAACTTTTCAGTTGGAGTAATTTGTACAGCGGTTGGCTGACTGTCGAGAGGTTGGGAATGAACCTCTCCAAGTATTTCACCATGCCAAGCACCCTTTTTAGTTCCTGCACAGTCTTGGGTGGAGGCAGCTGTCTGATGGCTTCCACCTTTTCTGGATCTGGCTGCACCCCTGTCTCGTTAATCAGGTGACCCAGGAACCTAAGTTGGCTTTGTCTGTATGTTTATTTCTCAGGATTCAGTTTTAACCCTGCTGACTCTCTTCAGCACTTGTTCCAAACGAGAGTCGTATTGTTCCAGGGAGGACCCGTAGACCAGTATGTCATCCATGAAGACATCCACCCCCTCCTGCCCTTGAAGCTTCTCCTGCATTTTCCTCTGGAAGATCTCTGGAGCGCTCGAGATCCCAAAGGGAAGCCTCCTGAAACAATATCTCCCAAATGGCGTGATAAAGGTGGTAAGACTGCAGCTATCTGGATGGAGGGGAATCTGCCAGAAACGGCTGGCTGCGTCTAAGGAGGAGAAACTTTTACACCACTCAGTTTAGAAATAATCTCATCTACAGGTAGCATGAAATATTCTTATTTTACTGCTTCATTTAGTCTTATGAGATCCACACAAATGCGTGCTTTTCCATTTTCTTTAGAACGGGAACCATCGGTGCACACCATTCCGTTGGTTGTGTCACCAGCTCTATGAAGCCAATTTCCTCCATCCTCTGCAACTCCTCTTTTACCTTTTGCAGCATTGGTATTGGAACACGCCTCGCAGTGTGTACTGCACATGGCAGGGCCAAGTCTTTTAACTGAATTTTGACAGGGTTGCTTTTGAGTGCGCTGTGCTCACCAAATGGCGCATAGTGTTCAGAGGTCATTCTGTTCGCCACCTACTCCACTCTGCCTACAAGGTTCATGTCCACTGATAGAGTCCGACGCAGCAGGTTGTTGACCTTGTATACACGGACTACGTAGGCAGAAAACGGGTACACTGCAGTGACTCGGAAATGACCCAGGCAGGCTAGCTTTCATCCAGGGCTTTCCAGTGTAACATTGGCTGGCTCTAGTGCCTTTGCTGGGACTAGTTTGCTGAAAGTCTCTTCAGCCACAATGTTTATGTCAGCCCCCGTATCTATTTTGAATTTTACAGGGGTCGCCCCAATCAGGTTCTGCAACATTCACTGCTCTTCTAGTTCATTTACATTGTAAACTGAATGAGAAAGTATGATGGTTGGTCTGCAAGTATATTTTTAAGTATACTTTATGTAGTAAGTATACAAATATCAGTGTACTAGTATTGTTGTAAGTGTACTATTTCAATGCTCCTTTCGACTAAATTGGCACACTTTCTAGTATATAAAAGTATACTTTTAAGTTCTGTAACTAATTCTGTAAATAAGATGTGTACTAACGCCCCCTACCATATAACAACGAAAACACGGATTCTAGAAGCACAAGTATAGATCAAATATATTTAGACTTTATCTAAGTATAAATCAGGTATACTTAAATGTCATTTAAGAATATTTCTGAGAAGTATATAAAGCCCATTTCTGAGAAGTACATGATACATTATTTGGAAATAAATAACTCATATTTATCACACTTGTACATAATCAGTGTTTGTGTTGAGTCTTCAGGTTGTTCGAGACTCATAAGAAACTTCTTTAGGTCTGTATGTTCAGGTCGTTGTGGGTGTTTCTTACTTCCATTAGCAAAAACCTTTAATAATAATGCTAATAAGAAAAAAATCTCAACACATTAAGAACAACTTAAACCTGAATATTAAATTGTGTTCATATTTTACAGATGCTCGAGTGCTTATTAATTGTAATAAGTCAGAATCCAACTCACAAACATCCCAAACACCAGAATCAGACCAAACACCAGAGTAACAATCTGAATGGCGATAAAATCTATAACACAAAATGACAATTAGTAAAGATTAAATTAAATAAATCATAAATTGGTAAATAAAAAGATAACAAAATTATATGATGACAATGATCTATGAATCTACTGAAATACTGAATAAAAAATACATCTGTGGGTTATGGGTTGAAATGGGTTCAGAAATATTTTGATATCTGAATAGTAATTAAAAAACGAAAGTATTTATTTCATCAAAAACTAGGCAG
>JAUZSZ010000139.1:9690245-9700714 GCA_034780575.1 Labeobarbus marequensis
CTTATCAACAGTCTCTAAATCACTGGAAGCCAAAATAAATCTCATTATTTTAAATCACACAAACACCCAGTTCTCAACCAATTGTCTAATTTCCTCCTGCAGATTGTCTGCTGAGATAATGACCTAAGACTCCCTGCTGAGACGCTAAAGGTTTCCTTTAGTCACAGACGTGCTTCTTACCGCTAGCACTCTCCTCTTACCCGAATCCAATATTACACTAAAGCATACGTCAAAACGAGCCTGCATCTTCAAGTCCATTTGTTCGCTAAAACGCAACAGTGTTTCCATTATAACCCTATGAGACTGAATTCTTGAGTGTTGCACATTAAAGGATACATGCTCCAGGATGCAAGTAGATAACTAAACCATTACTCACAGCTGTAATGACCATCTTGTTGAAGGACCAGCTCTTATTTTCCAAGCCGGTTTCCTACACTCGGTTCCTTTGGTATAATCCAGCACCACAACCCCAACACAAAAGCCTGGCCGTGTCCCATCATATAATCATGTGGCTAGTGCCATATACCAGGTGGACGAGGGTTCACATCCCGGGAATATCCAAAAGTAAACTTTACACTGGAGTAACAACATGCTTCTAAAAATGCCATATGCAACCTTCCCATGAACTGACCATGAACATTTTTACTATATGTTTATGATTGTAATTATAGCTTCATATACATGAAGTATGTAGATGTCAAGTATGGGAATGGAACCCATGACCTTGGCAAACTCTAGAAATGGAAAATTATGCTTCATTGAAAATGTTTTCCATTTTGTTTGGAAATATAACCTGTGACCGCTAAAAAGTGTTCATCAAGTGCATATATTTCACCAAAACGACTCAATTATGCAATATCCATCTGCCACCTGGTGTCCCATCAAACAGTCATAATTTAAGGAACACAGTTTTTCCATTCCAACGTCCATTTTGATATCATTAATGATATGCTTATGAAACCAAAGCCTCATGGATAATACTCAACTGTAGAATTAATATCCTATGTATTAAAGACTTTTCAATCCATTTATACAGGAGAAAATTGTCATTTAACAACAAATTCTAGCAGTCAGAAGACGTTGGTAGAAACACAAAACAAAACTTCAAGTTCATGAATAATTCACCGGGGTTTGTTTTGATAAAAGTGTTTCATCAATTAGATGCCAATGGCCATGATACAGCACTTTAAACAGATAATAACGAGATAATTTCCATATTTTTGACATTTGTTTGAGTGGAAAGCTGATTATAATATGAAAGAACGCGCTTGACACAAAGCGCTAGTGTATCCAATCATCAACGCTTCAACTTGAAGCAAAAATGTCAGCGTTCACAAAACACATATGCGGTGTATGAAAGGAGCATAAATCATCTATACAGCCAGCAATGTTTCACTTACATCGCACAGAGGAGGTCTGACATGCAAAGAGAAGAAGTCGTTGTTTGTACGAGGCACGCGGGAGGATCCTGCGGAGAATATAGGATGTTGGCGAACAAAGAAACGCAACTGACTCATTCCCCAGTAAACTTTAGTTTAGTTGTGATCTTACTAACCTGATGTTGCATATGAACGAAAAACTCACTGACAAACAAAAGTGCCCGTTTGTGTTTGTTTCAAGAGCTATAGTCACAAACCACCCTGCTGAAAAACAAAACAAAACAATAGAAACCATCACAGAAAAAAATAATGGCTTCCACTACAAATACCATTACAAACCATCAACTTTTAACCATTAAATCCATTAGAAATGGTATTCTGTGTTTTGGGACATATTCCATTAGGATTTAGTGGTTTTAACAAGCCACCAATAAAAGGTGACCAAGAACAAGTAGAAGCCCACAGGGTCCATTACAATTTCCATAAAAACCAATACAAATCCCATTGTAAAACCTTTACAAATTCTGTGATGTTGTCTATTGTTCTTTTCAGCAAGGCGATTTGTTTACTTCCGTCGCTCTTGTCTAATCTCGGGGCACCAGCCCGTCACAATGTTATTTCAGGTGATTATGAATTTAAATTAAATCACTGCATAATCAAAGATGTCTAAATCTAATCAGCCACACTCCAACTGGATGCAGGCACGCAGCCAGCCCAGATGTACGGCATCTTCATCAGTCCCAACATCATTATTGAATCGCATCCGTCTGCCATCGTTAGCGATGCCCAAGGAGCTGATCTGATTACGACTGCTCGTGGCAAAAGAAGCATAAATGCTTCAAAATATGACTCTCGCCTTTGAGTGGATACAGTATATGGTGGATACAGTACAGCATGAATAAAACTGAATGGCTCCATTACCATTCAAAATCCTCTCCCGTGGCCACATGGGATAGTAAAGTGTCTGCGTTTTTTAAACTTGCTATTCTACAAACACGGCATTCATGCGCAAGGTGCTGCAAAGACCATCTAGTGCATGTAAAAGAACAATGGAAAAGCAGCGTAGTAAATTACAAAAGTGTTCTGTTAACCTTCAAGCTTTTTTAAAAGAAATTATACATTCTCGTGTGAATTAATGCGTACAACTTAAAACAATGGAAAAGCAGTGCAATTGAATGCAAAAACTTTAAGAGCCCTGTTTGGACCTAAGCTTTCTTTTTTTTTTTAATTGCACGTTTTCGTATGAATCAAAATGTACAAATTCATACAAAATCGCAAACTTGTAAACTGGCTACTTACATTTTCTCATGAGACTGGGTTGAGAATTACACTTAACTTTAGATTCGTCTTTTTAAGCTTCAAAAATATATTTGTCAAAATTACTAGCCTATAATTGGTGGAATAATTTGTACAGACAAATACTTAGCTTTCAGACTTAACCACAGATTGAACTTTAAACTTTAGGCTTAAGATTTAGATGCATCAAACTTGTACTGTGCTAACTAAAGCTCTGGTCACCTTTAGGCTAACATTGTTCAGTGAACTTTCTCAAGCACGATAGCAAAATTCAGTAATTTAAATAGCATTTCCCCATGCAGATTTTGCAACAGTTTCAAGTTAAACAGAAATCTGCTTGATTTGAAAGAGACTTCTGGGTTCAGACATTGCTTCACAATTTCACCAAAATTTCACTAATGTGTCCGCTTCTTAATGCTGTAGTCAAAAGAGAAAGTGAAATTCTCGTCCGAAATTTTTGCTTGTTTAAAAATAAATACGACTTCCCATTGTGTCAGTCACGTTAACACACTGCCTCCGAAACTTTCATCCCAGCAGGCAAGCAACAGGCACACAACATCATAAGACATTTATATTTGTTGCGATGTCGGGTAACCAAAATTCAATGTAAATTCAACGTCTAATGTCAATGTTAAATTGATGTCCAATACCGACGTCAGCTGATGTTGAAATTTTGTTGTTTTTAGGTTATGTAACCAAAATCCAACGTTAAGTCAACGTTAAATTGACGTCAAATATTGACTTCAACCCAATTTTCATTTTCAACCAAAATGCAACGTCTATCCGACGTCATGTCTAACGTCAACCTGACGTTACATAGATGTCGGGTGCCTGCTGGCATCTGTCATAAAAATTTAGACCAGGTTCTGCAAAATGCATCCGTAGGCAGCATTTTGATAGGAAAGGACGAATACACGAAAAAAAAAATTTGGACTCAGTGTGCAAGGACTCTTTAGACCAAGCATTAGACTTGCCTCTAGACTAGTTTTAGACTTGAGACGCTTTAAATACTTCAAACATGTCTTTTGTTAAATTAGCCTACAATGATGTTGTAGCCAATCAATCAATGAATCAGTCAACACAAACACTGCTTTTTAGACTTAGCCTAACTAACTTTTAAACCCCTGTATTTTCACAGTAACTTCATGCCAGTTTTTCTAGTCTGGGCGACTCTTCCAGCAGCTGTAGGACTCAACAGCCACTATAGGGCTATTAATAAAGCTCAAACTCTCGAGGGGGAAGGAAACAGAATGAAGGAAAGACAAAAAAGGGAAGATGTGGGAAGGCATGGAATGAAGTTCAGGATCCCTTATATTGTATCCCTGTGTGTGTGTGTTTGGTTATCAGAGGGTTGTTAGTGATGGGGCACTCGGAGTGAGGCTCCTTTAGGGGGAAACTGAGGGTGGGCGGTGTATTAAGGCATCCAACCAAGCGTGCTAAGGGAATGGAAATGGGATTTCACTGAATTGGAGCGAGCAAAAGCACACCCATAGGGAGGAGACTCCCACCCCGCTCACTTGGATCCGGAGCCTGTAATTTACTAATGAGCTGCCCGCGCAGTTTGAGCGAGACCCGCAGAACTCTGTGATAGTGCATTGCATTTCAATTAATCACAGTGCAAAAATGTTGATGTCTTTCCTGAGAATCTAAGTCATGGTTTGTGGGATGCATTGGACAATACGTGCCTTGTAGCCATGAGTGCTGAAGGACATTGGAGATGAGACATGTATCGTGACTCTGAAGTCATCTATAGATAGTTCCCATCAGATGCATGGCTCTTGTCAGAGGAAAAATGGCTTATGCCTCTAAATGGTCATTTCCTGGAGGCCTCCCTGAGAGGCATTTGTGGAAAAACAGCAGAGGCAACTTTTCTTTCTTTTTTCTGCCCTTTTCCTTTTTTTCTGAAGAGGACATAAAGGAGAGAGTCGAAAAAGTAAGATAGAAAGAGAGTGGCTGTGAGTAATGATGGTGAAAGCATTAGGCTGAAGTGAATCTTCCTCTTCATCTGAGGTTCTTTTTTTGTCCTCAGAGAAGCAAACCTTCAAAAGAACAGATGATTATGTCACACAGAAAGACTGATTCACAGGTGCATTCTGACTCATAATAACCAATAGCTCGAATATAACTATTATTAATACTTTGTATGCAAAATATTGACAAATAAATATAAATGAATGAATAAAACAATTGCACTGATACACACCTTTATGTATAAAATACGAATATGAAAAAAACGATATAATGAATTAAATATAAATAACTATTGTATTGGCATTTAGCATATAGCTATTATTAAACCTTTATAAATAAATAAACAAAAAAAATTGCATTGGCATATAACATAAGCATTTATATATTAAACGAACCAACCAACCAAACATTATACTGTATATAAATATATTAAATAAATAGCTATTGTATTGCCATATAATTTGTTAAACATTTAAATAAAATAAATAAATAAATACTGTATTGCCATATAACTTGTTAAACATTCATATATTTATTAAAAATAAACCATTATACTGTATATAATTATTATACCTTTATATATTAAATAAATAAATAGTATTGCTATGTAACTATTAATAAATCTTTATGTAAAATGTATATTAAAAAATCTAAAATAAATACATGAAAATAAATTAATAAATCTCAATCAATCAATAAATCAGACTTCTCCCTTAATGATTTTTTGAGGCCTAAACACAGTAAGCAGTTGCAATTATGCAAATATTGTAAATACAAATATATATGTGTGTGTGTGTGTGTGTGTGTGTGTGTGTGTAAAATATGAAGATAACAGTGATTTTTAGGGCCAATAAAAAAGGTGTTTTCCCCCACCAAACTATGAAATAGTGAAAAGGGAAACAATCAAGGGATGTAATGTTTGCGGAAGAGATTTTTATCATTTATTTGTCTCTTTTTCCTGCATACCACATTAAAAAGGGTCTGTGCAAACAACCAGAATAGAAAACAGCCACGCAGCTGAAATCCACACTGTTAATCAAAGAAAGAGGTGAAAACAGAGAGAAGCAACAGTGCATCAGGTACAAGGGAATTCTTTAGAAGAATGTAATGGAAAACCCAAGAGAAGAACGTCTGTATCCAAGACGGAATTCCCCTGTTTATGCCTCCTCTGATTCTGGGATAAGAGCAACTGAAGTGAGAAGAAAAGGGAAGTCATGATAATTTCACTAAAACTAACCAGGGATATAGAAGCTCGGAAATGGCACAAGTGACTTCAGATAGACAGTGAATAGAATTATACTTTGCATGTGTGTGTTCTTGTGTTTCGTGTAGATTTTGTGAGTGAATGTGCCTGTATAATCAAGCATATCAACAGTGAAAATCTTTCAGATAAACAAACAGTAAGGAAAGAGAGGGGCGTGGTCAGTGAAGCAGATATGTAAACATGCCATAATTAAAGCGTCTCATTGGTCATTAAAATTCAATTCGCTCTTACGACAACGGAAAGTGCTAATGACCAGATGTTGAGGGTGGAAAAACAAAAGATGCTGTTTCTTATAATGGTATAGCGAAAAGGACAATAGTCAGAGTCACATATGGTAGTGCAGGCTTATTATAGTTAAATAAAACTGAAACAAAAATCAGAACCATAAAAAAAAACCAAAAATAAAAATAAAAATCACTGCTTGAAATAAATCAGTCACTTGAATCACTACTTTTCATTTCAGCTAGTTGCCAAGGCAACATTTCTTATTCTAATTTAGTTTAATTTTATGTAAAATAAATAAATAAATAAATAAATAACAAAACTACTAAAAATAGCTCAAATGAAAATAAAACCAGAAAATATGAAAATAAAAAGTGATTATTACTAATAGTATTCTAATGATATAACAACACTGAGGTAATGATGAAAATTTACTGATAATCAAATAAATAGATCATCATTTACATTATTATTGACGATATTTCTTAATGAATTGATGAAAAAACTAGGACCATCTAAAAATGAAAATTTCTTTAAATTTTTCCATTTTTTGTTGTTTTTATTTAATTGATAAAATAAAATAAAATAAAATAAAACAAAAAAGGTTGTCAGTTGAGAAGACCAAAATAATTTTGGTACAATGAGGGAAGATGGCTTTTTTTTGCATCAGATAACAAAGATCAAGGCATAGTTCAGTGCAATACTGCTTCCTGTAGCAGACTTGATTGAATCACTCCTCCTAGCCATTTTGCACTGACTTTTAACCAACTGCTGGTTTGCTTTAAGTTAAAACATAACATCTGTAAAGTAAAACTCATTTGGAGTAACAGTAAGCTTAACCCTAGGGTTCACTTGAATTTGATTAGCTGTCCATAAGCAAAAGATATCATAAATTTAGTTTAATACACTCTTCTGCAAGGTGTCCAGGCCTTGTTGATTCAACAAACAGCATAATCCATTGTTGTGGTTAAATCTATGTGCATCCATTGCGATTTAAGTCATTCAGCGAGACATTAAGACAATACAAACAATAAACACACACAATCCAATAAACAGTTATTCATTACATTGAAGATCAATTTCATGGTTTCTCAGCCAGTAGCCTCTTTAAAAATGGCATCAATCATAAACTAATAGAACATTTTAGAATTGAAATAGGATTTTAATGAAATAGTAAACCCTTTCTGTGTTATCAGTCATCAGTTTGAGATGGACACGTCTAGTCGAGATGTGTCTGAAAGTGTTCATAACAAACACAGAGGACTTTAATCTGGAGACGTGCAGGTTTTTGTGCGTGTCTATAGTTTGGAAGGACAGGAAAGTGAATAAATAATGATTTCTGGGTGAACTTTAAGTACATAATAAGTTACAACATGACAAATGAGGTTTAATCATATAGCGTGAAGATATCATATAAAAACTGAAATGATATAGAAGGTCCTGTATGTAATTGTTTGTGTGCGTCATTTCCATTGCCTCTTATCCGCTGTTGGCAGCAGACATCAGCACATCAGTGATGTGTGTGTTTATGTTTGGGAAAGGCAGGGTTAGCGGTCAGGATCCCAGACCACAATGTGCTCCTGTTACAGTAACTCTGCAGCAGTTTCCAGACACAGAGGTCAAAGGTCACACTGTGGTTTTACACATACAAGTGGGCCCATCTGTCATTAGAACATTAATGCATTTCACACAAACACCACTAGGGGTGATATACCGTAAAACAAGATTAACAGGTAGAATTTTGTCAGCCGGTAAAGATTTTAATCGCTGTAACATGACCTTGCTGTGTTACGTGGTCACAAAAACTTATCATTTGCATGCATCTTTAGCTGAGAAAGAAAACATGGGTAACAGTATATTGGATCGGGGCAGCTCTTAAAGTGACAGCAGTCTAATATTCCTGCTGTCTTTCATTCATGTTAATCAAAAAACAAAAGAGAAAATCTCTCATTGCTCTTGACTAAATCACTTTTATAACTTTAATAAGAAGAAATATATTTAATTTACATATGAGGAATATGCAGTGTTTTTATCCATTTGATTAATTTATACAATGTATGCAGCATTTCTTATTTATTTGTTCTATACTGTAGTTTTTTCTTATTGCTTGTAATAATCTGTTTATTATTCTTATGTAATCACTGACTGTTTACTTGTCTTCAGCAAGCTTGAGTTTTTTTTTTTAATTATTATTATTAATTTAGGCTAGCATTAGTTTTTTTGTGATATTGACGCTGGTGAAAAGAATTATGACATTTCTATGGTATCAAAAATTTTAATATCATAAAGACCTTATTTAAAGACCTCCAAAATAACTATATTGTGATATATATTGTTATTGTGAAATAAAATTACTCATATTGTGATATGAGATTATGGTTATATCCCCCAGCCCTAAACACCACTATATAGAGAGAGAGAGTGCTTTCATTTGCTATTGGGCTTTCCTGTTCAGACCTCAAAGAAGAGGATGCTGTTTAAAGTGAGTTTGACTGATAGCATAGCAACAAATTTCAGACTTCCTTTCTTTCTTATATTAGTTGTCCATGATAAGTCATGTATTACTATTATGAAACAAATACAAACCAGGTTAAAAAAAATCCCTTATACTGAATGTAGGACTCAAGTCAAACGGAAGAAACTAGAACATCAGAGATTTTGAGGTGGGCATTCATTCCATGTAAGCAGCCATCCAGAACACCCTAGCAACCGCCTAGCAACCACTGAGAACACCTTAGTGATCATAATGATGCAGAAAACACTAAGCAAACCTAAGCAACTACATTGCAACCCCTAGAACTTCTCAGCAAGCACCTAGCAACTCCATAGCAACCCATCAAAACACTCTAGCATTGTAGCAAAGAGTAGGCCTATCACACAGGCAAACACTACTCACATCTTCAGAAAGAAAGACACAAATCTAGTTATTAAGTTATTTTATGTAACTGTCTGCAGGAACACTGCGAAGCTCAAAGTAACAGGAAACCTTGCTTTGCTTTAGCCAGCTTACAATGTCAGTGAGACACACTGCAATGTTTATTTACAATGTACTTTAATTTTCTATGAACAGATTGTCCCGAAGTTCAGGAAGCTCAGTCATTTAGGACTTCTCATTGTCTGACTGCACCACACAAACAAACAAACACATGCAACTCAGAGAATGAGCGTAAACTAGAACAAAACACTGTGAAATTGAACAAAAGTCTTTTAAACACAACAGCCTGCGATTGTCAACTTCTGGTGAACAGCCGCGTTTAAACAATGTGTTGCGTAAGTGGAAGTGACATTCCTGGGATGGTCTGAAGATAACACCTGACAGTAGCCGACGCTCTTATCTTAGCGCTACAACCAGCTGAGACGTTCCTAAATGATGCTGTGATACTATTTACATCCACATGGATACAGTTTATGGAGGGTGATCAAAAACATGACTGAACTCAAGCAGGACCACAGGTACATAAGAAAAGTACATGCCGTGTATAATGACCAGTGCTCATCATCTGTGGCTTTTTTTTCTGTACAATTCTGGAATGTAATGAGTCACTGTGAAGAGGGACTGAGAGACTGTTGTCTGGTATGGCTTAATGATTTAGGATCATGATGGAGGAGATCATATCGAAACTAGCTAGTGAGACAATAGCCGCATACATACTTAAACTCCTAAACTCAAGTCATAGCAATGTTTGGAGTCTCGTTGCATTGGCTTCAAATATTTGTAGTGTGTACGTAACCTACATGAGCTATTTGTTCAATTTGGCTATGTTCACATTACACAGATTTAAAGGGATAGTTCACCCAAAAATGAAAATTCTGTCATTAATTACTACCCTCATGTTGTTCCAAACCTGTAAGACATTTCTTAATCTTTGGAACACAAATTAAGATATTTTAGATGAAATCCGAGAGCTTTCCGAGACCCTCCATAGACAGTAACGCAACTGACACATTCAAGGCCCAGAAAGGTAGTCCAGGATATGGTTAAAATAGAACGCTGGCTCCTGCATCAGCAGCACCACACGTATGCATCTTGGTACTCTTGTGAACGTGCGTCGAAGACTGACACGGAAGAGAAGAAATTGTTGAATAAACTTATTTTTGTTTCCTTTGCGCACAAAAAGTATTCATAGCATAACAGGTGTACCACTGGTGTCACATGGACTATTTTAACAATTCCTTACTACCTTTCTGGTCCTTGCCAGGGTCAGAAAGCTCTCAGATTTCATCCAAAATATCTTAATTTGTGTTAAGTGTTAAACAAAGGTCTTACAGGTTTGAAACGACACAAGGGTGAGTAATTAATGACAGAATTTTCATTTTTGTGTGGACTATCCCTTTAA
>JAUZSZ010000139.1:10059402-10070144 GCA_034780575.1 Labeobarbus marequensis
TTAAAGGGATATTTCACCCAAAAATGAAAATTAGCCCATGATTTACTCACCCTCAGGACATACTAGGTGTATATGACTTTCTTCTTTCAGACGAATAAAATCGGAGTTTTGTATACAACTGGTTTACTAAGTTTTAAATATAGATATTTTTCTTATACAAATGCATCAATTCACTTCAGAAGGCCCCCTTGGAGCCATGTGGAGCACTTTTTATGATGGATGGATGCACTTTTTTTGGGCTTCAAAATCCTATTAAAACCATTATAAAGCTTGGAAGAGCCAGGACATTTTTTTTAAATATAACTCCAATTGTATTCGTATGAAAGAAGCAAGCCACATACACCAAACATGTTTTGAGGGTGAGTAAATCATGGGGTAATTTCATTTTTGGCGAACTATCCCTTTAAGCATTAAAAGTCATGGTCCATTGGAAAGAAATGATTTACCCTGGATTACGCCACAACTCGTACCAAATAATTCAGACCGTGTTATCGCCAAACCATAAATGTGCTTGCGAAAAAACAGCCCTTGTTTTTACAAACCATGTTACCCATTTGTTTTCAGTCTGGGTTGTTTAAGAAAGCAAAAAGGTACGAAGCAGCAGCGTTCTACTGTATCATGGACTAAAGATGGAGAAAGGGTTTGTTTGTCTCCCAAGCACCTTCGCTGGAGTGACCGTTCACAGGAGGGAGCGCTGTAGGGGCAGAGGACGGAGGAGTGTTGTTCACAGAACAATGAAGAGGATGATCACGACAAACAGGACGGCCAGAAGAATGCCGATAGCGCACCACTGTCGCCGATCTGCAGGGTCAAGTGAGAATATAACAGGTTAAAACACTCTGTGTTTTTAACAGCTAATCTGTAGAGGTTATATGGTGAAGTCAGAACTAAATGCATTTAAAACATTCCCACAACTTTAAGGAGAGGTTCAGATTTCATTCTTGGTCGCTCAACGAAATGTTTCCTATGAAAAGGTCCGGAAATTTGACTGTTAATGCTTTGCCTTATAAGGGGCGTCGCAGCCAATCACCTTTAACTTCAACAGGAAGTCAAGGGGTAGTAAACAGAGTGCCGACTTTATGAATCATGACAAAGTTTTGGCTTTACATAAACATAACAGTCAGCATAATATTTTAACTGTAATAAAACTAAACAAAGGTAAATACTGTCAGATAGGATGTTAAATATTGAAATAGGAGGTTTCAGTTGAATGACTGCTGAAAGTATTCTCTCCATGTGTGACTGTAAATGAAGCATGTCTGCATGTCTCTTCCTCTGCTGTATTACCCACCACTAGTCATGTGAGAAACTTTAGCCAGCTTCTTCATAACGTTATCCAGTCTGGATTGAGTGCTGTCCATCTCAAGTGAAAAATCATCCAGCATTCTGAAAATAGGCCAGACACACAGTTTGAATCGAAACAGAAAGTTTTGAGGTCTGTTAACTCACCCGCACCGACTAGACAAACTGATCAGGTCAATTTCTCATGTACTACTTTGTGCTCTGGTTTGTAATTAATGAAAAAATAATAATAAACTTTATTACTAATATATATATATATATATATATATATATTTATAACTACAAATAATTTAAAAAAATTAGGGAAAACATAAAATTAAAAATTATAGGTAAATGTACAAGTACTATATATATATATATATATATATATATATATATATATATATACATATATATAGTTTTTCATGGTTTGCAATTAATAAAAAAATACATATATTAAGAATATATAAAAACATTTTCAAAAAGAATTATGTATACAGCAATTATTATTCAAAAACTGTATAATTAAAATGTGTTTATGTATGTGTATATATATTATTTATATTAATATAAATCGTTAATATATAACTAATTAATTTGAATAATTATATCTTTAATGAAATATATATATATATATATATATATATAAAATCATGTAAATATATGTAATTTCTCCATTAAAAAATGCATAGTTATTACTATTTATAGATCCTGTTTTCAAATGACGAAGAATTTAAAACAGAAATAATAATCTATAAATTATATACATATTTTTCCATTAACAAAAAATTATAAGTTGATAATATTAAATTAAATGACAAATACATACATACACACAAAGACTTCCTACCTAACTTCACCAGTTTCAAAGTGACTTACACAGCTTGCTCATCCAGCTCTTGGCCGATCCTTTGGGACATGTTCTTCAAGACACCAATAGTTCCCGACACCAACTCCAGCTGCTCATCCTGCTGTTCTGCTATGAGCTGCAATGTACACAAATAAAACACACTGTTCTGATAAGGTGCTCATATCATCATGTGATAATCACCTCTTAATTGCGATATGAACGGATGTATTGATGTACCTGTTGCTGGGTCTGTTGTTCATCAATGAACTGTGAGTTTGCCGTCTGCAGCTCCCGGTCCAGTCTGGTGTACTTATCTGCATTGGGTTGCCAGATTGGGCCACGAGACCCACCATCACCCATTAAAGTCTAATACGTGATCATAAATTGTCATGAGATGATACACAAAATGTCAAATCATAATCTGGCTCCTACTTTCATAGTTTGAGTACAAACCTGTCGACTTTTCCTCTCGGACACCATAACTGCCATCGGACTAGCCATGTGGTCTTTCATCTCCTGTAAAATGAAAATAAATTAGAGATATTCATGTGTCATTGGGGCAGATGTGTGTAAGTCTCTCAAATCTGCTCACCCTGACTGTTTGCCTTGTGCTAGTGATGAAGGCTTTCCTCTTGGCCAGCTCCATCGCATCGAGATTGAACTTCTTTGGATTAGCCTCCACAATACTTAAAGACAAGGTTAAGGCTACAACATATAAACACCTGAACCATTTCAAGTCCAAACATACGCTACCAGAAACAAATGGATATTGATAGTCTCATCCAAGTCCTCCAAGTCCCATTCAATGGACCTCAAACTGTTCCTCAGCTCATTGGTGGTCCAGTCCACCTCCTCCTTACTGGCTCCACCCGGGTCCTGTTGCAGCTCCATCCATCTCTGATGAAGCCCCTGAGCTGTGTTCACAGCCTTCTGCACCTCTCTAATGAAAAGCAATCCATTAAACCCTTCTATAACGTGAAGAACCCAACAGTATTTGAACAATGACAATGCAAATATTATGCTTGAAATAAATATAAACACTATAGTATTACAGAGTACTTTTTGTACCATGATAATATCCTGATTTTGGACATGTACCATGGCACAGTGATGGTATCACATGAAAATACCATAGTACTTTGGTTTATACCATGGTATTCACATGACATACCAAGGTACATCTTCAAAAAATATTGTTTTAGACATAAAAAAACAGAAATGTAAAAATTCCATCTTTTTTGGACATGTATCATAGTACAGTGAAGATATCACTGGGAAATAGCATGGTACTATTGTTTAACCATAGTATTTAAATGGCACTCCACGGTACTTCCAAGTATACCATATTACATATTCGTAAGTATAACATATCAAAGAGCAGATGTCTGGTACCACACAACAATACCACTTCAAAGGAAAACGACACCGATAGCGATTAATGGCATAATATAATGTTGGGAATATCGATAATAACGGTTGCCATGGCAACATGATAACGATCTCGTGAAACAGCTGTTTTAAGCGTAGAGACCTGTTTTTATACAGTCTATGGTAGAGACACACGACCTCCCAAAGCGTTCGTGCACAATGCTAACATTGGCAAACAGAAAAGTTTAATCATAAAAAAAACCTTTGAGCTAATGATTCGGTTTCTCCTTTCTAAGTTACCTGATATTCGCCCACAGTCACCGATCTAAGCCATAAACTCACCCTTTCACCACGAAAAACGGATCTTCCATCGACATTTTGGTGCTCAGATGAGTCGATTCTTGTGCGATAATCTCATGCTCCTGATCGCGGCTGGTTTTGCTTTTCTTAAACAAAGGAGAGCGCTTAATGTGTTGTTTACATGTGGGACGGAGCCCGGATCTGCTCAGCCGCCATCACTCGGCGGAACATCCGGGTCCTTCAGTTTCTGGACACAAACACAAACACAAACACACACACACACACACACACACACACACACCGCGCTTCCCGGTAAACAAACACTGACGTGATGCCACAGATATGTTCAAATGTGTATACAAGCAAGACTGTAATTATACACACACACACACACACACACACACAGAGAGAGAGAGAGTCAATATTACTTTATTCTGTTAACTTAATAATTCTATAGTATATAATACACTATTATGGAACATTATATTATTATTGTTATGAATAATAATAAATATATCTCTAACTCTATATAACTCTAGAGCATCTAAGGCAATAAATTGACTATTATTATTATTATTTGATATTGATACAGTGTAAACTTCTATATAATAATAATTATTATTTTATTAATTTAAATTAAATGTATTTAAAATGTAAAATTATTCATAATTATTTATAATTTAATAATAATAATTATTAATATTATCATTATTATGTTTTGAGTTACTTGTCTTATACACTAAAAAGTACTGTGGTAATACCATGGTATTGTGATGATATCTGATGGTGATACCGCTTTGAAATTCAGAAAATTTTGTATCATAGTATTTCATTTTTCAAAAATTTACATTACTTCCAAAAATACCACGATTGTATCATGGCAGATGTCTAAAAAAATCTATTATTTTTTTAATATACATTTCCTCACATGGTACACAATAGTACAATGGTAAATATGAAAGTAACCAGCATTACCAGCTGATACCGTATTGTACTATGGTGCCACCAGTGTACTTTTTCTTCTTCTTTTTTACTTGAACTCTAGAATTTATCTTTATACATTACATGAATTAAACACCTCAAAATATATATCATTTTATATGTTATAAAATAGATTAATAACAACAATAATTTTTGAAATATTCCAAAATAATAGAAAAAGCCACAACTATGAGTCTGCCACTGTGTTCACTTAATAAACGTAGCTTTGCGCCTCGTCTGCCTACTAAAGCAGTGGTTTATACATGATTCAACACAGCGCACTGCCTTCTCAGTAGCTGACTATCTACAACAGTGCTATACACTGGTAAGCGGACGTTGTGTATGATGTAAAACCAGCAAACCACTTCAGCTCAGCTTAGTAAGTAAAGCTGCATAAATTATTAATCAGCTCTGGTTTTATTTATAGTATCATTTGCCAGTTTCCCATCAACAAGCAGACCTGCAATTGAAAAGCTGGGAATAGATAAGGATAGCCTACATTATTTTATATGGAGCTTGTGTTGTATCCCTTTACCGATTACAGCAGGATTCTGATTTAAATAAAGAGTATTCCATTCGTTCTTTTCTATCAACAATACATTCTTAATCTGAAATACGGCTCGACGCACAAGAATCAAAGGATTTCTCACAGATATTTTGCGGTAGCCATGATGACTGTGATCGTTTATATTTAGATAGACAATCTCTGAAAGTGTCTTGCGTCACAGCTCGCTCTTCCTGTCAGGTTTGTTTATGACCCACATCTCAACGCAGGCGAACTCACAAACCAGCGCACGCGGATTGCTAATTTAAAAAAATAACACATTAATTATGAAACCATCGTTACTCAGAAGCATTATCATCAGTTCAGGGTCAAATCTCCCACATTATTCATTGCCGTTCATGAGTAGCAGCTAACTGTTTCTTCAAACAAAACATTGCCCTTCCCCCACTAACAGCTCCATTCACATTTGCCCCGACACCGCAATGGATTTGCACAATAGAGTCACGTGACACGACTGTAGCAGATAAACCATTACATCAGTCGAGGAAGTCAGTTGAAAAAATTAAAGGGGAAGTACCACTTTTTCTGAACATGGGACGAGATGAGCTGCTGTGCGGAAACCGTGTACAAAATAATAACAATAATACAGGAACGTGGAGATTTAAAATCTATTTTTAGAAACTAAATATATAAAACAAGGAGCCTACCCTAAATATGCTACATAATCTGTAAAAACATGAACGTTAGTGTCTTGTATTTGTCGATTTTGGCTTGTTATTCGTTTCTGTTTGCTTACAAAAACGATGTTGTGTTTTAAATATAGTTCGTCTTGGTTTTATAAATCAAAATAGCTGATGAGTTGTAAAAATATCTGGCTGTTTTAGCTTGAAAACAATTCTACCCCTTTAAACAGCTCTCCCACGTTAGTATTTAAATATGACTCATCGCCACGGCGCTCTCCTATTGGTCATCGCCTATTTGGCGGGGTGTGATTCACAACGCAGGCAGAACGTAACTCGAGACCTGATTGGCTAGTGTAGACGCTGACGCGGAAGTATAAAAGCCAGTTAAAAATAGAAACGGTCTCATTCCTCCCTTGACCATTGTTGGGTGCTGAAGAGAATGTGTGAGGTATTCAGAACTCCTACACTCACCCAATAACACAAATAATTGTATTTTGAGAATGAGAATGAGGATTGTGTCAACAAAATACGGCACGATTTGATCTCCAGGAGGAAAAAAACTACTTGGACGTTATTTATTAACGCGTTTCCGCGCCGGTGGCCGATTCGCAGTAGCGGTTTGAGGAGAATCCTAAGAGGAAATCAAAGGCGGAACGCCCGGCGAACTTTGTACCTCTGTGAACTTTACCGTATCGATTCCAGACATGGAATACAAAGTGGAAGCCCATCGGATTATGAGCATTTCCTTAGGGAAAATCTACAACTCACGCGTTCAACGAGGCGGCATTAAGCTGCATAAAAACCTTCTGGTTTCGCTGGTCCTTCGCAGCGCGCGCCAGGTCTATCTGAGCGACTACTACAGCGGCGCGTGCCTGAACGCAGCTCAGGGCGAGCGCGAAGGGAACGAATGGGACATTACGGACTCGGAGCGGGAGAAATTCCCTCCCTCTACAACAGAATGTGACCGAGTAGAGAGCCCAGGGGAACCTCAGCAGAACGAGCGGCCCGAAAAAGAGCGGGAATGTCGCGAAAACAACGATGAGGTGAATTCAGACCAGGCGGATTGTACTTCCACTTTACAACAAGAGTCTTCGTTGGACTCAGTGGCAAAGGTTTCATCTGAAACACCGACGGAAACCATTAACGAACCCAAGGAGAGTCCCTCAGACAGTACAGTAGCAGAAAGCGACTCAACGCGTGAAGCGAACGGGGAATCACATCAACCACCCAAAACGCATGTTTGTTCAAACAGGAAAAGAAGCGCTGAGGAGACGGAAAGTGGCGATTCACCTCAAAAAAGGACCAAAGTTGCTTCCTCAAATGCTAAAGAGGACGAGGAAGCCGAGGAGATGGACACAAGTAACGTGTCCAACCTCATTACGATATTTGGTTCCAGTTTCTCAGGACTTCTCAGCAAAGACGGTGCTAAACCTGAGTCTGAAGCAGAGGATAGTGGACAAATCTGCTGTGACCAAATGTTGAAGAACCTAAACCCTTGGAGTACAGCGATAGTGGCTTTCTAATAACTGTATTGCACTGCACCGTCCTTCTTATCCGGGTTGATCTGAGCGCATTGGTAACACGTGGTCAGGCCCAACATCGTAGAGTGGGACTTCCCAGCAAGCATGAGTGGTACTACCAAAGTAAAAGCTCAGTCTGGCCTGTGAGCTATCCGGGCATGCCTTTCTAGTGAAGGAGCTATCTGAATGCTGGTGCTTCTACTTGGAATCTACTACAGTCCTTGAAGTGTTGAACTCTCAGACGTTATAAAGCCACGTGAACGAGTGGTATCACAACATATGCAAATGTGTCATGAAGGTCAATGTTACATTGTCACTAAACCAATTCTGGGTCGATCACACCAAACTTGACTGTACGAGGTTTAGGACACTGCTTTAACGTCTTTGTTTTAAAAAGACCTGTACATTTTGTAATATTCGAGAGTGTATATATGTGTATATATTGTTTGTCGCATTCTGAATCTATGTATTTTGGTATCCTGACAATTTACGTGGTGCTCACGTATTAAAAAAATGTGAAATGACACTGATTGTTTCTGTGCTTTCTGTTCACGAGTGGAAACGTTGAGAACGTGACTCACCTGACTCAGAATGACACCTCATCCACCTTTTTTTTTAAGAAGATTTAAAATTACAGCCCAATGCTGTTTTCAGGGTTCCCACGGTGATAGAACTTTACAATAATTTTAAATGGCAGATTACTATGATTTTTAAATTGAAAATGCTAAATTATCCTATAAATATATAACACTACTTAATTGTCAACACATAGGCTACATATACAAGGTTGATTCAGAAGTGTCCCAGTTTACCTGAATTCATATTTTAAATTTCTGAATTCTATATATTTTTAAATTACATAGAACTATTCAGTTATTCGCAAGTGAAAATGAATGAAACTCTTGGAAGTTCTTTGGTCAGAAAGTGTGAGAACCATATTTCACACTTCATTTTGAATATAAGAATCGATGAAAAACAATTTAGGGTTAGTATTTAAATATTTAAAATGCAGCTTCCCCAAACAAAACTATTTGGACCAAAGTGATCCAACAAGTTTGAGAAGAACAAGAATGTTCAGCTGCTGTTCCACTGCATCAGTTCCAGGCAATTTTTACTGCATGCTGTAAAGAGGGCTATTGTGCCCCTGAAGCATGTGTGGTATGCAGGGTTCAGTTTCAGCACAGACTGCTGTCTCTTCTCCCAGGGACTGTCTTTGGTCCCAGGCAATTCAACATGACATGCCTTTTCCTACAAGAGAGAACAGTCATAATAGAATCATTGACTTCTCAACCTTTTTTTTTCATGTAGAAACATCACAAGAGCAGTCTTACATTATTAATAGAGGCAATATGATTCATAATTTACAATGAGCAAAAGGCTCTATGCTCAAAAATGTTTCGTTTTATGTGAGTGATTATGAGAAATGTATTTAATTCACTAAGCAAAAATGCAGTCATTGAGGTGAGTGTATAAGCCTGTCTTGTAATATGCACGCACACACACAAAAATTCAGTTTATCTTATATAAGTTAAAATAAAAAAGGAGCATCCAGGTTAAAAGAATCATAAAAATGACATAACTACATAAGATTAAACTAATGTGGTCATGGAAAACCTCCAATATCAGGAATTTTTAAAATGTGATTTTTAGAAGTCATATTTAGTTATACTCATTTTTTTTGTGAGTGTACAATAGTTAGAGCTATGGTTATTATGACTTATATGAAATATACACTACCGTTCAAAAGTATGGGATCAGAAAGATTTGAAATGTTTTTGAAAGAAGTCTCTTCTGCTCACCAAAGCTGCATTTATTTGATAAAAAAAACATTAACATTGTGAAATGAGATTACTATTTAAAGTAACAGTTTTCTATTTGAATATACTTTAAAATATAATTTATTCCTGTGATAGCAAAGCTGAATTTTCAGTATCATTACACCAGGCTTCAGTGTCACATGATCCTTCAGCAATCATTTTAATATGATGATTTACTACCAATGCTGTAAACAGATATGTTGCTTAATAGTTTTTAGGAACCTGTGATACCTTTTCAGATTAAAAAGCTAAAAAGAACGGCATTTCTTCAAAACATATATCTTTTGAAGTCCTTTCAGTTTTTATCAATTTAACATCCTTGCTGAACAAAAGTATTAATTTCTTTCAAAAAAGAAAAAGACCCAACTTTTGAATGGTATAGTGTATTTTTATACAATATATATAAAATATACAATAATTTAAATGTAACTTGTAATTTAGCATATAAATATATCCTGTAAATGATAATATACTGTATAATATCTTAAAACTGCAATCTCTATAAAATGAACAGTCACAAATAACTAGAAAACTTAAAGTCACTGATTGTATGAGGGGGGAAAGTGATTTTTAAAGGTCAGATCAGGTATAAAAATATCTTAAAGATTTCCAACAATATGTTCAACTTTTTAGTGTGAGTAACATTTAAGAAAAACATTTATGACGTTAACTCCAGCAGAACCAGCTTGATGCCCGGTGCGGCCGCATTCTTTCACACAGACATGAGTAGCTATTGATAGATACATTCCCTTGAGAAAGACCAGAAGGCATGAGTAAAGCTGCTTTCTCGCCCTGCTCGTTTGAGAAATGTGGGTCAGTCAAATCCCGGCCGTAGTCGAGTCAGCTGACCACACCACCATAGAACAGTAACAGAACTGGAGCGGATGTCGAGTGGCCTGATGTGGCTGCGGTGGACTTTTTCTCAAATTTCCGTAGTTCCTTTAATAGCATAATAGCTCATGTTATCACTGACATTGATCCAAAATCAACATATAGATCTAAAAATGTCTAAAACTCAATATATAGATCTGAAAATGTTTCATAAACCATACTTAAGCACATGCAGCTGTCCTCTCCTGACTGGCCTCTCACTCCTGCATTCCTCTGTCCTGGAAGGAAAGGGGGTGGGGGGGAGAGAGAGAGAGTAAAGTTGAGAAAACGTTTCCTGCTGATGTGCAGTAGGAGAGCATGTGGGTCTGGAATGTTGAGTCAAAAGCTGAGAAATTTTGCAGATCAGATTATGGCACGTCAGCTCAGATTCATGCAAAATGACAATGTAACAAGATTTTTTGTTTTGTTTTGTTTTACATTTTCTGAAAAAAAATATTTTTTTATATCTATATCTATCTATCTATCTATACATACAGGTCCTTCTCAAAAAATTAGCATATTGTGATAAAGTTCATTATTTTCTGTAATGTACTGATAAACATTAGA
>JAUZSZ010000139.1:10070244-10086223 GCA_034780575.1 Labeobarbus marequensis
TTTATCAGTACATTACAGAAAATAATGAACTTTATCACAATATGCTAATTTTTTGAGAAGGACCTGTATATATATATATATATACAGACACACATGTATGTGTTTGTGTGTGTGTGTGTGTATTCAACAGTTTCAAAGTGACTTACACAGCTTGCTCATCCAGCTCTTGTCCGATCCTTTGCGACATATTCTTCAAGACGCCAATAGTTCCCGACACCATCTCCAGCTGCTCATCCTGCTGTTCTGCTATGAGCTGCAATGTACACAAATAAAGCACACTGTCCTGATAAGAGTTCATAAATATCGTAGAAGATGCTAATCATGTGATAATCACCTGTTATTTTTTATTTTTTTAAAATAAATATCGTAGAATATGCTAATCATGTGATAATCACCTGTTAATTGTGATATGGACTGCTGTATTGACGTACCTGTTGCTGGGTCTGTTGTTCCTCAATGAACTGTGAGTTTGCCGTCTGCAGCTCTCGGTCCAGTCTAGTGTACTTATCTGCACTGGGTTGCCAGATTGGGCCATGAAACCCACCATCACCCATTAAAGTCTAATACAGGATCATAAATTTGCATGAGGTGATATAGAAACTGTCAACTCATAATGTAGCTCCTATTTTCATATAGTTTAAGTACAAACCTGTCGATTTTTCCTCTCGGACACCGTGACAGCCATCGGACTAGCCATGTGGTCTTTCATCTCCTGCAAAATGAAATTCGATTAGAGATGTTCATGTGCCATAGGTGCAGATGTGTGTAAATCTCTCAAATCTGCTCACTCTGACTGTTTGCCTTGTGCTAGTGATGAAGGCTTTCCTCTTGGCCAGCTCCATCGCATCAAGATTGAACTTCTTTGGATTTGCCTCCACAATACTTAAAGACAAGGTTAAGGCTACAACAAATACACAACCTAAACCATGTCAAGTCCAAACATGGGCTACCAGAAACAAAAGGATATTGATGGTCTCATCCAAGTCCTCCAAGTCCCATTCAATGGACCTCAAACTGTTCCTCAGCTCATTGGTGGTCCAGTCCACCTCCTCCTTGCTGGCTTCACCTGGGTCCTGTAGCAGCTCCATCCATCTCTGATGAAGCCCCTGAGCCGTGTTCACAGCCTTCTGCACCTCTCTAATGAAAACCATTCCATTAAACCCCTTTATAAAGTGAGGAACGCAACTGTATTTGAACAATGACAATGTAACACAAAATACTATAGTATAACAGAGTACTTTTTGTACCATGATAATAATATCCTGATTTTGGACATGTACCATGGCACAGTGATGGTATCACATGAAAATACCACAGTACTTTGATTTAAACCATGGTATTCACATAAAAGTCCAAGGTACGTCTGGGTATACCATGGTACATGTTCAAAAAGCATGATAATTCCAAGTTTTTGGACATGTACCATGGTACTTTGACTTATACCATGATATTCATGTGCCACTCCAAGGTACTTCCAAGTCCAAAAAATGTAAGAATTACTTTTTGTACCATGATAATATCCTGATTTTGGTCATGTACCATGGCAAATTGATGGTATCACATGAAAATACAATGGTACTTTGACTTATACCATGGTATTCATGTAGTACTCCAAGGTACTTCCAAAATAGGTCAAAATTCCATGTTTTTAGACTTGTACCATGGTCCTTTCATTTATACCATGGTATTCATGTGGCACTCCAAGGTATTTCCAAATATATTGGTCCATGGTGATTACATGCTTTTGGGCATGTATCATGGTATAGTGATGATATCACTGGGAAATAGCATGGGACTATTATTTTAGCACAGTATTTGCATGGCATTCTAAGCTACTTCCAAGTATAACATTGTACATGTCCAGAAAACTTGGTACATATTTCTAAGTGTAATATATCATAGACCAGATGTCTGGTATCACACAACAATACCACTTAAAAGGAAACGACCTAGCTATTGATTAATGGCATGATACAATGGTGGGAAAATCGATACAAACGGTTGCCATAGCAACACGAGCTCACTGAAACAGCTGTTCTAAGCGGCTTTGCTCAGTGACACACGACCCCCAAAGCTTTAACGCGCAAGGCTAACATTGATAAACAGCAAAGTTTAATCATAAGAAGATCTTTGAGCTAATAATTCGCTTTCTCTTTTCTAAGTTATCTGATATTCGCCCGCGGTCACCGATCTAAGCCATTCGACTCACCCTTTCACCACGAAAAATGGATCTTCCATCGACATTTTGGAGCTCAGATGAGTCGATTCTTGTGCGATAATCTCATGCTCCTGATCGCGGCTGGTTTTGCTTTTCTCAAACAAAGGAGAGCGCTTGATGTGTTGTTTACATGCGGGACGGATCCCGGATCCGCTCAGCCGCCATTGCTCGGCGGAATCACATCCGGGTCCTTCAGCGTCTAGACACACGCGCACACACGCTTCCCGGTAAACAAACACCGGCGTGCTCTGCGTGGGTTGTTTTGGTTTGTTGCAGTAAAAGAACAAAGCAATATTGCCACAGATGGCACAGCTATGTTCAAATGTGTATAAAAGCAAGATTCAGAAAACAGATACTGCTATATAAATGTAGAAATGTAGTTAAACATTTCAACACCACTATATCATCCCAGTCAATATTACTTTATTCTGTTATAATTGAATAATTCTATATTATATTATGGAACATTATATTATTACTGTGAATAATAAATATGTAGTTACATGCATTTCAACAATTCTATAGCATCTCAAGGAATATTGCTTTAAAATGATTATTTTTTATTATTTTAATTATTATTTGATACTGATATAATGTACACATCTATATAATAACAAAAATAATAATTATTGTTGTTGTTTTAATTATTAAAATTAATTTAATTTATGTAAAATGTATTGTAGTAATTATTCCGAATTATTTATAATTTAATAATAATAATAATTATTATTATTATTATATTTTGTTTTACCTATCTTGTCTTATACACTAAAAAGTATTGTGGTAATACCATGTTATTGTGATGATATAGACTTACATTTACATTTAGTCATTTAGCAGATGCTTTTATCCAAAGCGACTTACAAATGAAGCAATCAAAATCAACAAAAGAGCAATGATATACAAGTGCTACAACAAGTCTCAGTTAGCTTAACGGTACATGTTCTGAAATACAGAAAATTTTGTACCATGATATTTTATATTTAAAAATTCATATTACTTCCAAAAATACCATGATAGTATCATGGTACATGCCTAAAAAAAACTATTATTTTTTATATATATTTTCTCACATGGCACAATAGTATATATGAAAGTAACCAGTTATTACCATCTGATAATGTATTGTACTATGGTGCCACCAGTGTACTTTTTTTTAACTTGAATTCTAGAATTTACTTTAATACATTACATGAATTAAACACCTCCAATCTATTCTCAAAAAATGTTAAAAATGAAAATAGATTAACAACAACAACAATATTTGAAATAATCTAAAATGAATCCACAATTATGAGTCTGCCACTGTTTTCTCTTAATAAACGTAGCTTTGCACCTCATCTGCCTACTAAAACAGTGCTTCATACATTATTCAACACAGCACACTGCCTTCTCATTAGCTGACTATCTACACCAGTGCTATCCACTGGTAAGTGGACGTGTATGATGTAAAACCAGCCAACCAGCTGGAAACACTTCAGCTCAGCTTAGTAAGTAAAGCAGCATAAATTATTAATCAACTCTGGTTTTATTTATAGTATCAGTAGCCAGTTTCCCATCAACAAGCAGACCTGCAATTGAAAAGCTGGGAATAGATAAGGATAGCATTTTATATGGACCTTGTATTGTATCCCTTTTACTAACTACAGCCTAAACACAGCTGGATGCTGATGTAAATGACAGTATTAAGACTTTATTCCATTTGTTCTTGTCTTTCAATAATATATTCTTAATCTGAAATACGGATCGACGCACTAGAATTAAAGGATTTCTCAAAGATATTTTGCGGTAGCCATGATGACTGTGATCGTTTATATTCAGATAAACAATCTCTGAAAGTGTCTTAGCCCGCTCTTCCTGTCAGGTTTGTTTATGACCCACATCTTAACGCAGGCGGACTAATGTAAAAAAATACATATAAATAATGAAAGTATCGCCACTTGGAAGCATTATCATCAATTCAGGGTAAAATCTCCCACACTATTCATTGTCGTTCATGAGTAGCAGCTAACTGTTTCTTCAAACAAAACATTGCCCTTCCCCCCACTAACAGCTCCATTCACATTTGCCCAGACACCGCAATGGATTTGCACAATAGAGTCATGTGACACGACTGTAGCAGACAAACCATTACATCAGTCGAGGAAGTCAGTCGAAAAAATGAAAGGGGAAGTGCCAGTTTTTCTGAACATGAAACGAGATGAGCTGCTATGCGGAAACCGTGTACAGAATAATAAATACAATACGGAAATGTGGAGATATAAAAATCTATTTTTAGAAACTAAATATGAAACAACTAGCCTACCCGACATATGCTCCATAAGCTGTAAAAACATGAGTTAGTGTCTTGTATATGTCGATTTGGGCTTGTTGTTGGTTTCTGTTTGCTTACAAAAACAATGCTGTGTTTTAAATATAGTTTGTCTTAGTTTTATAAATCAAAATAGCTGAGCACAAACAGCGAATTGTAAAAATATCGGGCTATTTTAGCTTGAAAACAATTCTTTCCCTTTAAAAAGTTCTTCCACGTTAGTATTTAAATATGACTCATCGCCACGGCGCTCTCCCATTGGTCATCGCCTATTTGGCGGGGTGTGATTCACAACGGTGGCAGAACGCAAATCGAGATGTGATTGGCTAGTGTAGCCGCTGACGCTGAAGTATAAAAGCGAGTTAAAAATAGAAACGGTCTCATTCCTCCCTAGATCATTGTTGGGTGCTGAAGAGAATGTGCAAGGTATTCAAAACTCCTACACTCACCCAATAACACAAATATTGTATTTTGTGAATGAGAATGAGGCTTGTGTCAACAAAATACGGGAATATTTGATCTACGGGAGAAAAAACTACTTGGACGTTATTTATTGACGCGTTTCCGCGCCGGTGGCAGACTCACAGTAGCGGTTTGAGGAGAATCCTGAGAGGAAATCAAACGCCCGGCTAACTTTGTACCTTTGTGAACTTTACCGTATCGATTCCAGCCATGGAATACAAAGTGGAAGCCCATCGGATTATGAGTATTTCCTTAGGGAAAATCTACAACTCACGTGTTCAACGAGGCGGCATTAAACTGCATAAAAACCTCCTGGTCTCGCTGGTTCTTCGCAGCGCCCGCCAGGTCTACTTGAGCGATTACTACAGCGGCGCGTGTCTGAACGCTGCTCAGAGCGAACGCGAAGGGAACGAATGGGACGTTACGGACTCAGAGCGGGAGAATTTCCCTCCCTCTACAACGGAATGCGACCGAGTAGAGAGCCCAGGGGAACCTCAGCAGAACGAGCAGCCTGAGAAAGAGCGGGAATATCGCGAAAACGACGATGAGGTGAAATCAGACCAGGCGGATTGTACTTCCACTTTACAACAAAAGCAAAACCAAAACTCTTCGTTGGACTCTGTGGCAAAGGTTTCATCTGAAACACCGCCGGAAACCATTATCGAACCCAAGGAGAGTCCCTCAGACAGTACAGTAGCAGAACGCGACTCAACGCCTGAAGCGAAAGGGGAATCACATCAACCACCCAAAATGCACGTTTGTTCAAATAGGAAAAGAAGCGCGGAGGAGACGGAAAGTGGCGATGCGCCTCAAAAAAGGAACAAAGTTGTTTCCTCAAACGCTAAAGAGGACGAGGAAGCCGAGGAGATGGACACGAGTAACGTGTCCAACCTCATTACCATATTTGGTTCCAGTTTCTCAGGACTTCTCAGCAAAGACAGCGCCAAACCTGAGGCTGAAGCAGAGGATAGTGGACAAATCTGCTGCGACCAAATGTTGAAGAACCTAAACCCTTGGAGTACAGCGATAGTGGCTTTCTAATTGTATTGTACTGTACTGTAACGTAACTTCTTATCCGGGTTGCCATGAGCGCATTGGTAACACGTGGTCAGGCCCGACATCGTATCGTGGGACTTCCCGGCAAGCATGAGTGGTGCTACCAAAGTACAAGCTCAGTTTGGCATGTGAGATGTCCGGGCATGCCTTTCTAGGGAAGGAACTATCTGAATGCTGGTGCTACTATACGTGGGATCTACTACAGCCCTTGAAGTGTTGAACTCTCAGACAATTCTAAAGCCATGCCAGCGAGTGGTATTACAACATATGCAAACGTGTCATGAAGGTCAATATGACATTGTCACTGAACCGATTCAGGGTCAATCACACCAAACTTGACTGTATGAGGTTTAGACCACTGTTTTAAAGTCTTTGTTTTATAAAGACCTGTACATTTTGTAATATTCGAGTGTGTGTATATATTGTTTCCCATGTCACATTCTGAATCTATGTATTTTGGTATGACAATTTACGTGGTGGTCACGTATTAAAAACATGTGAAATGACACTGATTGTTTCTGTGCTTTCTGTTCACAAGGGGAAAAGTTGAGAACGTGACTGTTCACGACTAAGAATGACACCTCATCCATCATCCCACCTAAATGATGTCAGCTATTTTTTTTTTATGATTTAAAATTCCAGTCCAATACTGTTTTCAAGGTTCCCATGGTGATAGAATTTAAAATAATGTTAAATTACAGAATTACATCGAGATTACTATGATTCTAAATTGATTGATTCTAAAATGTTAACATTTATTATATAAATGTATAATAACACTATTTAATGCTCAAAAAATATAGGGTTGATTCTGGATAATGGCAAAAATGGTCAAAATTTACATATATTTTACATTTCTGACTTCTATCAATTAAAATAATTTTTAAGTGATCAAAAATGGAAATTTATGAAACTCCTGGAAATTCATTGGTCTAAAAGTGTGAGAACCATGTTTCACAAACTTGATTTTGAATATGAGTCAGTGCAATACAATACAATTTGGGGTTAGTATTTAAATATTTAAAATGCAGCTTCCCCAAGCAAAACTACTTGGACCAAAGTGATCCAACAAGTTTGAGAAGAACAGGAATGCTCAGCTGCTGTTCCACTGCATCCCTCCAGGCAATTTTTACTGCATGCTGTAAAGAGAGCTATTGTGCCCCTCAAGCATGTGTGGTATGCAGGGTTCAGTTTCAGCGCAGACTGCTGTCTCTTCTCCCAGGGCCTGTCTTTGGTCCCGGGCTATTCAAGATGGCATGCCTTTTCCTACAAGACAGAACAGTCATAATAGAATCATTGACTTCTCAGCCTTTTTTCATGTAAGAACATCACTTGAGCAGTCTTACATTATTAGGAGGCGATATGATTCATAATTTACAAAGAGGAGAAGGCTTCATGCTCAAAGAAATGTTTCATTTTATGTGAGTAATTATGAGAAATGTATTTAATTCACTAGGCAAGAATGCAGTCACTGAGGTACATGGAATATGAGTGTGTCTTGTAATATGCACAAAAAAGTCAGTTTATATAAGCATCCAGGTCAAAAGAATCATAAAAATGACTAAACTACATTAGATTAAACTAATGTGGGTTCTCACAGTCACTGAAAACCTCCAATATCAGGAAATTTTAAAATGTGATTTCCAAGTCATATTTAGTGATACTCGTTTTTGCGAGTGTACAATAGTTATGGTTATAAGGACTTTGTAATATTTAATTATATGAAATATACACTACTGTACAAAAGTTTGGGATCAGAAAGATTTGTAATGTTTTTAAAAGAAGTCTCATGCTCACCAAAGCTGTTTATTTGATACAAAAATACAGTAAAAACTGAAATATTGGGGAATATTATTACAATTTAAAGTAACAGTTTTCTATTTTAATATACTTTAAAATGTACTTTATTCCTGTGATGCAAAGCTGAATTTTCAGCATCATTACTCCACTCTTCAGAGTCACATGATCCTTCAGAAATCCTTCTAATATGCTGATTCATTATTAATGCTGTAAACGGACGTGTTGCTTAATGGTTTTTTTAGGAACATACACCTACTGATACATTTTCAAAATAAAAAGTTAAAAAGAGCAGCATTTACTCAAAATAGAAATCTTTTGTAACACTAAGTCTTTGCTATCAGTTTTTATCAATTTAGCAAAATTATTTGTCTTTCAAAAAAGAACAGTAGTGTATTGTTACAAAATATATAATCTAAAATAATTTAAATGTAACTTGTAAATTTGCATATAAATATAATATATAATCCTTTATAACATACTGTATAATATTTCTCTAGTCACAAATAACAATTGCCTAGTCAAATTGTATGAGGGCGAAATTGATTTTTAGAGGTCAGATCAGGTAGAAAAATATCTTAAGGATTCCAACAATATGTTCAACATTTTAGTGTGAGTAACATTTAAAAAAACATTTATGATGTTAACTTCAGCAGAACCAGCTTGATCCCCGGTGCGGCCGCATTCTTTCACACAGACATGAGTAGCTATTGATAGATGCACTCCCTCGAGAAAGACCAGAAGGCATGAGTAAAGCTGCTCTCTCGCCCTGCTCGTTTGAGAAATGTGGGTCATTCAAATCCCGGCCACGGTCAAGTCAGCTGACCACACCAGCACAGAACAGTAACAGAGCTGGAGCGGATGACGAGGGCGTGGCTTGACGTGTCACTGTTGGCTGCGGTGGACTTTTTCTCAAATTTTCTCAGTTCCTTTAATATCGTAATAGCATCGATCCAAAATCAACATATAGATCTAAAAATGTCTAAAGATCAACATATAGATCTAAAAATGTTTGTCACACGTGATGCAACATTACTGGTTGTTTCACAAACCATCCTTAAACACATGCAGCTGTCCTCTCCTGACTGGCCTCTCGCTCCTGCATTCCTCTGTCCTTGAAGGAAAGGGGGTGGGGGGGGCGGGAGAGTAAAGTTGTGAAAACGTTTCCTGCCAGTGTGCAGTAGGAGAGCATGTGGGTCTGGAATGTTGAGTCAAAAGCTGAGAAATTTAGCGGGAATGTTGGTCTGATTACAGTTTTGGAAAATGATCAGGTAATGGCTGTTCAGCTTAGACTCATTCAAATGACAATGCAACAAGAAGGAGGAAATATATATATATATATATATTTATAGTTTTTGCAAAGTCAGATTAAAGGTCAAAATTTTGCAGGCAAAAATTCCATTGTCCATTTTCAAGTGTAGTGATGAATGAAGCACTATTTACACAGATCTCACTATCAAACCATGCAGCGAAACTGTGAGACCAACTTGAACCTGATGTGAAATCTGTTTGCGGAAATCTTTAGTAGAATTTCCTGATTGTGTGGATTCCTGTTGAAATGACTGGATTTTACCTGTGAAAATTCACAGTCAATGTGACTGCACCTATTTGATAGGCAAATATTCGAGTGCGCATTGTGTCATGTTTACTTAGACAACTATACTACTCATAAAACTCGACTAGAATGGAGCATTTAAATTCACTTTCTGATATCATACCACCACTTAAATATAAATCTACAGGACTTTTTAAAAATCTATTTTATCATAGGCCAGGCAATAGTGAATAGTATGACATTTTAGTAAAGTAATATCAAACTCAAAGTTTAATACTTTGTCAAATCCCTGAATTAGCCTTGTTTGCAAAGCTTTTAGGATACCATTGAACAACGAAATGAGACTATCAAGCAATAAAGATAAGATGTCAAGGATGTTTTAGGTGATTTATTGTGTTCTAAGAGCCATGCCGTGTCCCTGTTTAACATGGTCAGTCCCAAAGAGCAGGGTGGAAAGATGCCTGAACAAAACACCAGTCTGGATGCAAGTAGAGACAAGATCTACTCCAGCAGTTCTTTTGTTAAAAGCAAACAGAAAGTCAGGAAATCTTTCGACCACTCATTCAGCAAGATGGATATCACCACATTGACACATCAACCGGAGTGACCCTCAAAGCAATTCGTCAATGATCTCATCAGTCTCCACAATGCTCCAAGTTACTCATCCACCTATTTTTGAAGGTATTCATACAGTATTCTTCCAAAAGTACCTTAGAGGAATGGGTGACGAATCAGAGAATAATCTCACAAACCAATATGTGAACTCTCCCGTATTCACGTGACAGCTTAAATGAGTCATTGTCCATTCAAATCAGCTTTGTGCGTGCAGGAATTACCGAACCTAATCAGAAGCCTTCAAAACACTAGCAAACCATCTGCCATCCACTAAAATATCAGATGTTCTTCCTGTACACTCTTTGAAATGAAGTTTCCAAAGATATACCAAAAGAGATATTTCCAAAGAGATTTTGCAGTAGAACCATCTTGGAACCTTTCAGTGAACAGTTCTTACAAGAACCCTAAAGAACAAATAATCAAAAGAACGTTTTGTGCGATGGAAGATTCCATGAATGTAATGGATCTTCATGGAACCATAGATGCCGACAAAGAACGTTTATTTTTAAGAGTATAGCGAAGAAAATAGATACAAAACTTGGCGAGTGATGCCAAAATACAGCATCATGTAACACAGATTACCTCAGATTAGGTTGTTTATGGGAGACTGCAAAAATAAACAGGGAAACTCCAGCTCTAGTGTGCAATAAAACCAAACAGGGAACTAAAAGTCGTAACCGCAGAGCAGTTAGAACTTTGAAACTGGTCTACAATGACTCAACGCCCTTCCCCCCCACAAGAGCACAATCGCAAAGACAATTCGGCAGTGATCTTTTCAAGAAGGGGAGAGAGAAAGAGCCCTCGCTGTGGCCCCGCTATTCATTCCGTTTGACCCCTTCTGGAGCCCAGACAAACTGAAGTCTTTGTTTATCTTGGGAAACTGGCAGAGGACAGGAGGGGAAAAGGGTTTGGGTGGGGGAGGGTACTGAGGATTGGAGGGAAAATGGGATCGGGGGAGGGGTATCCTGGGAAAAATGCCAGCATGGGATCAGTGACAGGGCCGGGCTTCCTGAAACAGGAGCAGCCTGGGATGGTGAAGGAAAGGGGTGTTGTTGTGGTTGGAGGGGAGGGTCCACCTTGTTGGACCAGGCCAGAAGACCAGAGACATACTACACGCGCAATACGTCACGTTGGTGTATGTTTCCTGTTGGGCGTGGGGTCGCATTTAATTACAGTTCTGAAAGCTTTATAGACTCCACTCAACTGATAGCAAACAGTCTGTGAGGCTTTTGCAATGACAACAGGCCTCTTGTGTGTGAGCGTTTAGGTGTCTCCTCAAATGCTACAAGCTGGGGCATGTTGAGAGCAAAGGAAGCTTGGGGCAATTAAAGCAGACAGATGGTCGCTAAGAGAAAAAAGGCTAGAGTACCTTTCTCATGTTTTGTTGCTACAGGAGGGTCATGTGTTCCAACAGGAGCCACGGTGTAGATAGATCTGAAAAGAGTGAGAAATTTTGTGTTAGGCAGGCACTTTACACACACACTAGTGATCACTGTTCTTGTAACTAGATTTTTCACTTTATCAAAACAACTTCTTTGTTGCCCAAATACAACTCGCTTTCATTATCCTGGGTGGCTGCCAGGATGTTGCTATGCAGTTGTTAAGGTGTCCTGAGTGGTTTTGGCATGTCGCAGTTGTTGGGGTGTTGCTATGTCATCGCTAAGGTATTCTTATTGATTCTAACATGCTGCTAAACAGTTCCTTTGGTGTTCTGAGTGGTTGCCAAGGCACTGCTATGCAGTTGCTAAGGTATTCTGTGTGGTTTTAGCATGTGGTTGTTAAGGTGCAGTTCCTTGGGTGTTGATACGTTGTTGCTTAATGATTCTAACATGTTGCTAAGGTGTTATGGGTTGTTGCCAGGATGTTGCTATGCAGTTACTAATGTGTTCTGAGTGCCTGTAGTTCACTGCTAGGCTGTTGCTATGGAGTCACTAAGGTACAGTTTCTAGGGTGTTGTAATATCATTGCTAGGGTGTCCTGAGTGGTCGCCAAGGCACTGCTATGCAGTTGTTAAGGTATTCTGTGTGGTTTTAGCATGTTATATTTTCAGTTGCTAGGGTGTTCCTATGTCATTGTTAGGACATTCTCAATGATTCTAGCTTGTTGCTAAGCAGTTGCAAGTGTGTTCTGGGTTGTTGCCAGGATGTTGCTATGCAGTTACTAATGTGGTCTGAGTGATTGTAGTATGTTACTTGCTATGGAGTTGCTAAGGTGCAGTTGTTAGGGTGTTACTATGTTGTTACTAGGGTTTTCTTAATGATTCCAACATTAAAACGTGTTGCTAAGCATTTGCTAGGGTGTTCTTAATGATTCCTACATTAAAACGTGTTGCTAAGCATTTGCTAGGGTGTTCTAGGTGGTTGCCAGAACATTGCTATGCCATTGTTAAGGTGTCCTGAGTGGTTTTGGTATGTTGCTATGCAGTTACTATGGTGTTGTTAAGCTGTTCTCAGTGATTCTAACTTGTTGCTAAATCGTTGCAAGGGTGTTCTGGGTTGTTGCCAGGATGTAGCTATGCAGGTACTAATGTGTTCTGAATGGTTGTAGTATGTTGCTAGGCTGTTACTATGGAGTCACTACACTGCAGTTGCTAGAGTGTTGCTATGTGGTTGCTAAGGTGCAAGTTTAAAACTATGTGCTGAGGTTTTAAACTATGCAAGCATGAGAGTAAAAAATATAAAGATACTTCAGATAAAGTAAATAAGAAATAATATCATATGAGATATAAAGTCACAGTTACAAGATATTTTCACAGCTGTGAGAAACACAGTCACATTTACCTTTTTTGACCAGTTAGGACATTTCATACTTAGGGTTGGGGTTTAGTACATATCAGAAAGTTGGAAGTTGGTTAACTGGTACTACAGAAGGTTTGTACCAATAAAATGTTTAAATGCTTTAAAAGCTCTTTATAATTCCTGACCACTGAATTTGTGTCAAAAAAAAGAGGAAGTATATTTCATTTTGCATGGCCAAAAATACCTCCATAGTTTTCTCACTCTGTTAGTTCCTTGAAATGGTCAAAGTTCAGTTTAGAGGCTGGGGGAAAGTTTCTTCAGAGGACTTTTTATTTGCTCATTGTGACTCACTCACACAAAAGTCCACTAAAAATGACACATCCAAATGTGATATGAAGTCAAGGTAATCATTCTAGTTTGTCAGTTATTAAATCTTACGTCTACAGATCCATTCGTCTTTAAAAGTAATAATTATCGTAAATATTCCTTGTGGAGAACTTTGCCTTCAGGGTGTAATGGCGTCACAGAATCCTCTATATCTAAATGAGTCCAAAAATCAAGGTCAGAACCACTGGTTTTCAGAGTTTTGACGTAACAGTAAGTGTTTTTGTGTGGCAAATGTTACTAGGGAGACAAAACAAGCTTCATGCTGGAGAGTCAAAGTGGCTTCGTAACCAACAGCAGCTGCCACAACAATAAACACAACGGTGCTCGCTAGAACACTATGCATAGTTTTACAGTAATTCATTCCATTCATGCATTTACTAAATGAAAACATACCTATCTTAATTTTATGAATAACAACTGTGCTAATCATGTCCCTCACTACAAAACTTTGGCTGTTGGTGGAAATTTGGTCAGCACTTTTTGTGGCAAGTGCTTTAAACTATCAGTACTCTTTGTCAAAACAAAGAAAACATTGTGCTGTAGTGCTTAGCAACAATACAGTAAAGTGATCTCCGTTCAGGCAGCGAGCGGCTCCACCTATTATCAGACCATATGCCGTATGGAAACAGTGAGAATATAAAGAACACCTTTTTCTCTCTCAGGCCTGCTGCTGAGGAAACTCCATTCAGGAGCAGACAGATTTTGCTTCTGACTTGGCAAACACAGGAGAACCATGATTCAATGTGATCGTTTTGTGAAAAAAGGTTAGATTAGTAGCAAAAGGGTTTTACAGACAAAAACCATGGAAGAAAAGTTTTCCACTGCTTAAAATATATATTTCTAGTGCTATATATATTTAAGGAACTCAATACCAAAACAATGATCCGAAGAGCCTGTAATTTAACATCAAGAACAATTGCTCTCCAAAGAACCATATAATTCAACCCAAGAACTAGGGGTGGGCGATATGACCAAAATCTTATATCACGATATGAGACATTTTATTTCACAGTAATGACATATATCATGATATAGTTATTTTTGCTTTAAATAAGGTCTTTATGATATCAGCATTTTTGACAGACAGCAGGAATATAAGACTGTAGTCTCTTTAAGAGCTTTCAGGATCCAATATTCTGTTGCACCTGTGTTTTCTTTCTCAGCTGTTTGCTTTCACTTAAGACTTAAATTACTGTGTTTATGAGGATACTTGCAAAGATGAGCATTTTGACACATACAAGTGTGTTTATTTAACCATTCAAAGCTTATAAAGTGGCAAAAATACCTCCGTTCAATACTTTCACACTCTATGAGCACCGTCTTCATGTGCACACGCCTCTCTGACAGTGCTCAGAAACTCAGTCTCAGTCTCTCAGACAGTGCGTGCATACAGCGAAATGAGTTCTCTTTCACTTCTGATTGCATTTCAATGGCTTAAAATCAATTGGTTTTAAACCGCAATGCTTACAAATGTGTGCAAACAATAAGTTTTCATGACCATGCAGCACAGCAACATCATATGAGCGCGTAACCACGATAGAGACGATAGTCCAAAATTTTTACTGGTTAATCGCCCACCCTACCAAGAACCCTGTATGACAAAAATAGTGAGGATGGTCTCAGGTGAACCTAAGGTCATGCAAAGAACCACTAAGGAACCCTTTATATGGGTAGTTTACCCAAAAATAAGGATTTGGTCATCTTATACTCGCCCTTATGTTGATCCAGACCAGTATGATTTTCTTTGATCTGTGGAAAACAAAAACAGATGTTTGGGAGAATGTTCAAGCTGCTCTTTTCGATAGAATGAAAATCAATGGAGATGGCCACTGTATTTTCAAGAGATAACAGTTAAAACTGTGGTCTGAAAGTGAAAAAAAAGTGACGTGACATGAGGCCAATTATGGTTACCCATACTCGGAACATTTAACCCATCCTAAGTGCACACACACAGCAGTGAACACACACCCGGAGCAGTGGGCAGCCATTTATGCTGCGGCGCCCGAGGAGCAGTTGGGGGTCCGGTGCCTTGCTCAAGGGTGCCTCAGTCGTGGTATTGAAAGTGGAAGAGAGTGCTGTACATTCAGTCCCCCCACCTACAATCCCTGCCGGACCAGAGACTCGAACTTGCAACCTTTGGGTTACGAGTCCGACTCTCAAACCATTAGGTAACTCCATTCCAAGTTACAAGTCAACAATTCCAATACCACTCAAGTAAAAGTTTCAGATGCCATTTACACAACACCATTTTCGACTAAAAATGGAAAACGTTTTATATGTTTTGGCCGTTCATTTTCACGACAGTGGAGATTTGGGTGCCTAAAAACACAAACTTTTGAGATTCAAAGTGCAAGTTTTTGATAAAGATATCGTCTCTGTGGAAACAACAAAAAAACGGTGATATTGTGTATGCATATTACGTGTTCATTTTATAGTTGTATCTAGTATAACTTTACAAAGTGACATCGCCAACTACTGGACTGGCATGAATAATGCAGCATTTTTAGTAATTTTCAGAGATTAGTGTGAACTGGGATTGTTTTGACAAATGTTGTTGCCTGTACGCAAAATTTTTGAAAAACGCAACAGAAAAACTTCTGTTTTTAGTATATCGTTGTCGTGTAAACACCCAGTACCCAGGAGTAAATTACCGTTTCAAATATTTTCAAATTTTATTTAATTTTATTGCATGATTTTAAAGTTTATAATGATGTAATGTATACAGATGCATCTCTTTCTATCAAAATCTGTGTGCTTATATATATATTTAACCTTTTTTTTTTGCTTTAATTGCATCTGATTAAGCAAAATCATCTATTTGTACACACACACACACACAC
>JAUZSZ010000139.1:10217545-10230547 GCA_034780575.1 Labeobarbus marequensis
ACAGGCTGCATTGTCCGGCTGCCGGGTTCCAGCCAAGCGTGCTTTGCTTTCCAAGCCCTGCTCTCATCCCACATGGCCTGTGATGTCAGTAGAGCAGCTTTTAGATGAAAAAAAAAAAACCAAGGGGAACGGGCCAGCACAGGGGGCTCCTAATACAACAATACATCACCTGCTACGGAATAAAGATACCAATCAGAATGGACGTTCACATGAAAGACGGAAAGAAAGTGAGCTAGGTTGCTCCATTTCTTATGTTTCCATCCGAGTGCACATATGATTTAGATGGCGTATAGTACATGGCTCATTGGGGGAGCAGCTGCCTTCGATGTTACAGGTGTGAAGAACATCTCCAGGTCCAAAGAAAACGACAATCCCAGAAGTCCCCTGGCAGGTGGTGAGTTTCCACACAACCACTGACAGCTAAAAATAGCCAGTCAAAACTGGATTAAATTAGTTTAGGTCAATGCCAACGGACCCGTCATGATGTTTTCCTGTGGTCTACATAACCTTAATCGTGGTTGAAACTGTCGGCTAGCTAACGGATGGTATGAGCATTGGTGGCTGGAATGGATCTCCCATATTTCTTGCTGGACTAAGGTTCGCTACTGTCTCTGCTGAGTGCCGAGCGTTCCCTTGGCTGGCCCTGCTTGTCAAACGGGTTGAAATTCTTCAGCGTGGTGTCAGGCGGACAGTAAATCTGCTGTTTCGCAGGAATCAACGGCAGGCCAAGTCATCTGTTTTGCTCCTGCGCTCTGCCTCACCTTCAATCTAGCTGAACAGAATACCAGGAACTCCAGGGCGTCTGTCTTTTGCTTTCTTTTCTCTTTTAATCCTTCTTTTGGTTGTTCTTACTGTAGCTGCCTTGAGAAAAGAACAGAGGGTGCCACTTCCACAGCCCGGACGAGGATATTGTACAATTACATAAATTCTTAGAAACTACACTTTTAAAAATAAAGGTTCTTTATTGGAATCAATGGTTCCATGAAGAACTTTTAAAATCCACGGAATCTTTCCATTGCACAATGGAATCTTTCCATTAATTTTTTATAGTGGAAAACGTTCACACTAAGAAAAAAACGGTTCTTTTAAGAACTGTTCATTGACTCTCAAACCATCAGGCCACATCTGCCTAAATGTTGCCATTCTAGTTTCGAAAAAGTATCTTGACATTCAGAAGTAAAATAAATGGATGGCAAAATGGTACCCACATTGTTTGGTTTGACAATTAGTTACTGCTTTCTTGCTACTAGCTATGACGCTAATATTGACAAGCGCATTGAAGTCTTAACGCAAGCTGCAAGTGAAAGAGTTGGGAAGCACAAGGAGGAGGAATAATGCATAAGCTTACAGCTGTGGGCAGCTGTTTGGCATAAGAACAGGTGGCACAGACAGTGCACGCATGACTATGGTAGTAAATCCAGACCTCTTTCTTTGGATCTGCTACAAAGTGGATGCTAATATTGTGAAATGACAACACGATGTTAGAACAATTGTTCGCAGCTAAAAAGCGTAATGCACGTCAGACTTTAATGTATTAAAATTCAGGACGGTGGCCTGTAGTCGATTTGGTAGCTTATTTTCCTGCGACGGTAATAAAATAGCCCTTGGTCAGTTTCTGCAGCTTTAGGCCACATATAAATAAACAACAATAAATAAATAACACTCTGGGATGATTTATGACTCTCCTTTAAAACATTCACTGGATGAGACTAAATGCTGTATTGATGTGCAGGTTATGCGCTTTGAACCATCGAAATTATTCAAAAATGCATTCTCTCAAATCATTCTCCTTGGACAGCATGAATTATTGGAGCCATACATTCACTACTGATGTATCAAATAATTTTTTTTTGCATGCCGGGAGTTCACAGCCCACTTGAAAAAGGCCTTTCATATAATAAATGCATACGATTTCATGGAAAATGGCATTTGTAAACAAGAACCTTCGGAGAACATGTTGCAGATCAAATTCCTCATATTCATGCCATAATTGCACTCTATAAGTTTATTATAGTTGTGAACGGAGACATTTTTCTTTAATAAGGCTGGTGTAGGGCCGACATCCTACCCAAACATAAAGTTACGTTAAGCTACATTCCCTATGGGCAGCTTACATCTACCCTAAACCCTTTGTGGGAGAGCTGCTCAATCATATTTCAGTTGAGCCTGGCTGCACCGTACACTTCAATTGTTCGCGAAAAATCATAGTAATGACTTTTAAATGGCCATGACAGTACGATCCCAGTTAAAACAAACCCACCACAGCCCGACCCTTCAGATCAGTTTCAAGACGACCTTCATTAATCTCCATTACCAAGATGGCTAGTACTACCAAGGGGTTCCTTCTCATGTTGCCATGTAGCTCTTCTTACTTCGAGATCTCCTTCGTGAAACTGAGGCATGACTCCAAATGATTTCGCCGCCACCACTTCACGTCACTCACGCAGTCAGGGGTGTCATTTAGGGAAGAAAAACTCCCTAGTCTCCAGCTGTCAGTGTGATTGTGGGCTCCCATCAATCTAGCTGCGGTTATAAGGTCTCCTTGCGTTGGAGGTAACACTAGCGGTTGAGACGAGGAGACGAGAAGGAGGGCAGTAGAAAGAGGGGGAGACTGACGGTTCTGGAAGGCTTCGAGCGTGTCTGCAGGTCTCGAGGTTGCCTACTCGGCCTTATCAGCTCAGGCCTCTTACTGGAGAGAGCAGCAAAATCAATTTCCCCCTCGCAGACTGGAGAGGCCCTGGCCCGTCTGCCGCGGGAAACAGAAAAGAAGTCAAGAAGAAAGGTTGAGAGATTCCTCCTCTATTAGAAGAGCGTAGAAGACGGTACCCATCATTGCATTGTGGGAGTTGCTCACTTTTGTCTTTTTGGAAATTCCTTACAGCTCATACATTTATGGACATTTTAGCACTTTTTTCACAACTCTGCAAAAGCCTACGCCCCCTCCTCCTCCGAATCAATTCCCACCCATCAAGCATCAGGCCCTCGGGTTGAAAAGCGTTTGTTTCGGTGTAGATAAGCAAGCAGACGGGGCTAGGTGGAGGGGGCTCAGCTGGTGTAGAGCACGAAGACAGTGAGTTCGACCGAGGGGAAGCTGCACAGGTCAATATGGCTTCCAATAAACCCCAGGGTGCACCAGCAACTCCTCCAGAAGATCTGCAAAGTAAGCTTTAGCGCTCTTCACGACAATGATCTATGATCCAAGTTGCAGGACTGCGAATTTCTTCTCCTCTCGCCTTGGTGGGGATGAGATGATCTCAAATTCAGTGTGCAGATGCAGTATTGATGCAATTCGTTTGTTCTTGTTCATGCTGCAAAAACAAACAAAAACCCCTGTATGGCTTCATACGATCAAGAAAAAAATAAAACAAAGGACTTTGAGTCAGCAAAACGTATTTTTTATCATAGTACAGAGCCTATGGACTCTCTCCCGAGTTTCCCCATCCCTCCTCCATCTTCATTCCTTCATTTATCTGAGAGATGAAGAGAAAGGAAGAATTTAAGGGATCACTGCTCAGGTTACCGATATTAAGCAGCAATATAATTCTGTCCATGTCGCCGCGACCCCATCACTCACTGACGAGGAAAGAAGCATACCTTACCATTAAAACATGATCTCCGTTCAGCTTCGCCACGATGCGGCGGCCATTTATTACAGTCCTGATGAAATTGCGAAAGCATAGGCATGCTTTTCTCCTGCCAATACCGTTTCCCTGCATGAAATCAATTGGAACCCGTGGCTGGATAATATAAAACACGAGGCGTCCCACAGGACCGGCGGAGTGCAGGTCTGCGGGAGAGGTTCTGCATTCTAAGTGGCCTCATTACATGATCACTTCTGATTCAGGATCAACATGCAGTTATGTACTAACCCTGATTAGAGGGCTAATGAAGGAAGGAGGAAAGCAGCTTTTCGTACTAAGCGAGCAGAGCAAAGGGTTTGACGGCTGGCACGGGGCCAGATAAACAGTGGCGGCCCTATTCGGAAAGGTTTCACTGCTTTCTTTTGTTCAGAGTCCAATGACTTGTGACATCAACGCATGTTTCCTGTGATCACACTTTTGGAAAGTCAAGGGGGATTAATTGAGTCCAGTCTCCTTTTTCCCCATTTAAAGGATAATTCACAGAAAACCGCAAATGTCATTACTTTACTTGGTTTTATTACAGTAATTATGGATAATTGGTACTGTTTTTGAACAAATTTAAAGCTCTGATTTATTTAGTTATTTTATCTATTTTTAATTACAGTTTTTGCAAGACAACATTATTCCTCTTCTAAATTTCATAAAACGTCTGGTATTACTTAAACCTAAGCTTCATAACATGCAGACTTTAATTACGTTGTAGATATATTCAGCCTTAGAGGTGCTATTCATTTTTTTCCACAAACTTGAATTATATGAAGACTTTACATTTACTGACATGATGTTTGATAATGATATAATGTCAAGTGTAAGTCGCTTTGGGTAAAAGCATCTGCCAACTGAATAAATGTAAATCTAAAATATAAATGTTTTTAAAATAGACCATGAAGACTTCATCAGGATACATGTGTAGTGAATTGTGACTGGACCTCTTTCTTTTATCTGTTTGCATACTGAATTTTGATTTTGTTTTGGTTTTACTGCATATATTTATTAAATTATAACCAGCTTTACACTGCAAGGCGACTGTGTTGATTCTTCCATGCAGATGATACAAAACAACACTTCTTGTAAATGCTACTTGAAATGTAAATCTAGCTTTCTATCGTTCTTGTCAGAGACAAAGATTAACCAAAAAAACAAAGAAATTAGTTAATTCCCCACCTGGTAGTCTAGAATGCTGAAGCCGAGACCTCGTTCTCCTTTCTCTAGTTCTAGCACCTGCACATTCGGAGACCACAGAGCCAATTCCCCTTCATCCTCCTCTTCTTCATCGTCATCCTTCTCTTCGTCCATCTGCTCTTTCTCAGGGCTGCTTGGCTCTAGGGGCTCTTCTTCATTGTTAACCTCCTGCTCCACTACTGTTGCCTGATGGGCCTGAAAAGAAAAGCACAAAACACGATGAGATAGTAGTGCTTCTCAATTGGGTTGCAGGTCTGTTCTGGTTAGGTTACTTAATCAATCAAAGCCTCAATCAAACTATGACTTTAAAAGACAAGTCTATATAATGTTACAATGTTTTCATATTGTAATTAAAACTTTCTGAGATTTTATTTACTTTTTTTTACTTTGTTTTTAACTTTTGTATAATAAACTACTTGCCACATGTAAAATCTAGAACCTGAAGCAAAACCAACAGAGAACAACTGAGTTAAAATCCAGTTGTAAAATTTTATTACAGGATATGAACAAACCTGAAACTCTTCCCTCATGCTGTTGCGTAGACTTGTATCTTTGGCAAACATGGAGAGGTTATTCTCAATCTGTAAAATTATTACAAAATGAGCAGTCATATTATTTTGCAGTTTTGTTTCAAATTATCGGCCAATGCAGTGCAACTTGCCAAAGCCAAGTTTGACTTGCATTTGGCAGTTGATGAGTGCTAATTTTGGACTCTCTTGTGTGTATGTATTTGGTACCTGCTCCTGAAGGCTGGCTGAGGGGCTGGATGAGTGCCACTCTTCAGATTCAGGGTGGTATTCACTGCCCTCTTCAGCGAGGCGTCTGCAGCAAACCAAAGTAAAGGGAGGAGGAACCTCTCGGAGGAACGCAACAGCCTCTCGTCTGGATTTCCCATACAACTGCACACCATTCACCTGCAAATACAACAAACATTTTATTGGGAGAAACTTCACCCACAAACATACAGAAAATCTATCACTGCACGGTTTCCACAATCAAACACTAAGGGCACAAAAATAAGGTCACTTATGAAGTGTAACTTTCTTTGACAAGGATGTGAGAAATCATATTAAAATCCTATGGGGTGCTTATTAGGTTGGTGACTATATTACAAACTGTCTCTGTGGCATTCACTGGACATCTTTGATTGGCATTTCATGGAGCGGGCAAGCCTGAAGCTGCTATGGCGAGTGGGGGCGGCACTGTGCCATCTGCCCAAAACAGGAGGAAACCATGGTCTCCACACATCATTTCCCTTATACACACACACACACCATCACTGTACCACTGGGCTTCTAAGCAACTAGTGAGGCCAAGAGGAGTACATTAGGATGTTTAGGTTACACTGAAATATGGGATTTTCATAAATGATTTTTCAGAGCCTCAGAACAAATGTACTGGCCCCAGGACGTAGCCTTGAGGTACGCCACATCTCTCTATAAGCCACTTCCCCTGCAGTCCTGCAAATCTCCCCTGCTTTAACCATCCAGGCTCCTGCCAACAGCAACAGGCTGAAGGCACAGCAGCCCTCGGCCACCAGACCAGGTGGGAGGGGGAAGTTTAGAAGGAAGGGGGCAGGAAGTAAGGCCAGTGGGGAGGTTAGGGCAGGGGACAGTCATGCAGATGGCCTCGGTCAGACTCAGGAGCCCTCCTGCCAGAACATCCATGAGCCAGCAGCAGCAGCAGCAAGCCTTCCTGGAGGCTTGGTGCTGGCAGGATGCAAAGGTCAGTGTTATTAAAGCAACCAAGAAGAGGCTCACCAAAGCAAGCCAAGAGCAAAACCACAGGCTGGCAAAAACCTGAGAGCCCACGTAACCATAATGCCAAATAGTGAGGGTGCAGAGAAGACACACATCAGCAGTGTAGATGCTGTTTAATGCACTGTAAAATGACTTTACCTCCAGAAGTTCATCCTCTGGTCGAAGCAGTCCATGTTTTGCCACCGGACCCTCAGGAGCTACTGTGGAAATGTAGTGATGTCCATCAAAAGAGTCTAGTTCCACGCCCAAGCGCATCGTGTGTATTGGGAGAAGCTGTAGAAACATCATTTTATAGTAAGACTTGCTCATTGTGGTCACTACTGAGCATGACTGGGTGAGATTTAATATACATCTTGATATTTAGGTTTCTTCAAAATGCTAAAACACGGTAAAATCAAAATTCCACATAGTTTTTCACTAAATGAACACAAGGATGAAATTTTTTTTTTTTCTTTAAATGCACTAATATTACACTATATTTTTACTGAAACACTTGAAAATATTAAAAGCTAGGTGGGGACTAAATAACAAGACTTTTTTGTGTGATCATTCAAACAAATTGTTCAGGAACTTGAACTGATTCATTGCAACAAACTGATTCACAAATTAATTAAACGTATTAGCTTGTGAGGAGCTAAAAACCATCTTGATATCTTAATGTTCTCATACTTGCAAGTCACAAGAAAAAGGAGGATTACATGTGACCAACTCGCTACCATCTCCACTATATATTATGAATAATTGATATATCTCCCGGCCCTACTAGAGAGACAAATTAACAAATTAATGAATCATAGATTATGCTGTTTCCACGTTACCTTAGAATACTTCTGCAGCTCAATGTCATCATCTATCACAGGGTCAAGCTGTACAAGCTGTAAAAATAAAATGAAATGGAAACAAAATGTGAATAAAACATGAAAAAATAAAAGTGAAAAACTAAAAAAAATCTAAAATTTGTCCATAGTGGTAACCTCAAAGCAGTCAACATACTCCGTTTATGGTAAATAAACCCAAACAACAGTGTGTCAGCACATGAACTCAAATCCAACAGAAGTCAACTGAAGCAATCTACAGCCAGATTTAGCTGGTCGATCGAACATCTCTTATCACAGCATGCGTAAGTGCTGGCGGTTCTTGCTGATGTGCAGTTTCCTTCATGTTTAATTGAGAGCCGCACTTAGCATCTGTTAACATTACTTCCCCTACATTTTTGCTTACCATAACATCATAATGTGGACCGAGAGCCTGCTCCCATTTAGCGCGAAGCTCCATCTCCGTCAGCGAGGCCGGCTCTTGCACTACAACACACACAATAATGAGAGCAGCGTTTAAAGTCAATTACCGCCATTTGGGTGCCCACTGTCCGTGACAGAGTGAGTGGAAACGTATGACATTAATGTCAGGTGCCGTATACTAGTATGGGATTGATGTCAGGCTGACGGATGAATATAATCAGAGGGCTGAGAGTGCAAGAGGGCAAGAGTTGAGAGAGGAGTCAGCAGTGATACTGCAGAAAAAGACAACGGGACGCCTGGGAACAGTATCGGCTGGAAGCCCAAAGGGCAATGGAGGCAAATAAATGGGTGGAACAGCTTTTATGGGCACTTGTGCCCTTAACTATGATATGGGGCAGAAGTAGTAGGGGGTTGCAGAGAAATATGCTCTGGCTAAGAAAAAAAGAAGTTATTCTGTAACCTAAGCTATAAATTTAACAAGAAACTTGCCATGAATAAGGTACAATTTGATCTCCCGTTACTACAAACAACAGAGTCACCTTACATGTGTTGAATATTAAATATGTTGATAAAAATAAGCTGACATGAATAGTACCTAGTTACACAAACATCACATTTCAGTATATCACTTTAAAGTTTTTTTGGCTGCATGCAAAAAATTAAAATCATACAATGTCATAATGGTGACAGTTTTTTGAAATGACATTCAAATTATCATAGTAAAAAATATATTTTTTAAATTATTAAGTACTTGGATCCATAAAAACAATTTAAAAGTTTGGAATCTGTAGGGTTTCCTAAATGTTTTTGAAAAGTCTCAAATGGACAAGACTGCATTTATTCAACCAAAAATGCAGTAAAAACAGAAATATTGTGAAATAATATTACAATCTAAAATAACTGTTTGATATTTGGATATTTTTAAAATACAATTTATTTCTGTGATCAAAGCTGAATTTTCAGCAGCCATCACTCCAGTCTTCAGTGTCACATGATCCTTCAGAAATCATTCTAATATGCTGATTAGCTGCTCAAGAAACATTTATTATTATTATTATTAGACTTCATTTGCTGCTTTATTTATTATTTTTTGTGGAGTTTCTTTTTTTATGGTCAATTTGATTCAATTTCATGCTTCTTTGCTTAATAAAAGTCATTTATTTATCAATTTCTTTAAAAAATAAAATGGTAATAATAATAATAATTATAATAATAGTACCCACCTCAAACTTTTAAACAATAGTGTATATTTTATTAAAAACAAAAGCGGCAAACTGCATGTAAATTAATAAAAAAAAACTACCACTTTTACTGACCACTTGTACAAAAAGCAGGGGAAAAAAAGCTTTTCAAGAGTTTCAGGCCCTGCAGTGCACTGGTATGCTAAAGCACATTACAGTAAAAAGTGAAGTCAGTGAGTGAGTGAGAGCGAGGGATGTAGACCTGATTAAATTAGCATTTCTAACGCCTCACTCGCAACACCATTCATCACAAAAGTTTGACTACATTAATACAGCAATGCATCGCTTCTACACGTGGGATGTCAAACCCCAGCCAACATCTGCAGCCCAGTTCACAATGGAAAATATGGAGAACAGGGGAAATGTTGATCACGGCAATGGCTTGTTATGTTTATGTATCAGGAAAAACTCAGCTGACACTGAGAACAAATGTCCACCGCCAATCCAAATGTCACTCAACATTTAATAGAGGGCATCACATGGGAAAAGTTACTACAGACCCACAAAAATTTACTAAACGAGGTTTTACATAGTACTTCCTGTGGTTTTTAACTGCTGTGGGCATTTCTGGAGCAACTGCGGACTGTAATTATACCAACATGCTCTTGCTGTCAACTTTCGCAATGATTTTAATGGGTCGAAACCGCTGGTGTGACAGAACTTGGAAAAAGCGCAGAAAACCCGGCAGCAACTAGTCCGTGTTGTCCACATTTTTTTAACATTAGGGCTGAAACACATCTGTTTCCAGAGACTTTCAACTTTACATGACACAAAAGAAACCATATAATGGCACTTCCAGGGTAGTTATCTTTAAAATCGACGGGTGAAATTTAGCGAAACTTCTCAGTTCGCTCTTATCAAATGTCACGTCAATGTACCAAAACAGTTGCGCATTATCCATAAAGAAAATATTTAAACATCTACACGCTCACATGGCAATATAATTTCTTAAGACCACAGGGAAAAAGGCGGGAGGTGAAAGCATGATTAAAGCGGTGTGTGTTTTGACTCGAGGGCGGCTATCGTTTTACACGTGCTATGATTCCAGCTTTGGGAAATGAGTCCCTGACAACCAATCATTGTTATCCCGGGCATGTATTTGCCCAGTGCAACAGAATGCTTTATTTAGGAGTTTGGCAGGTACCGGGTCTTGTCCGGATTAATTAGGGAAGAATGTAACCAGAGCTCCGGGCTGCTTCGGCTTCAGCCAAGGCCCGCTCTTCCGCTTCCAGGCCGCCTATCTCCATATTTATATCTGCTGGCTAACATGACTGAAACAATGCCTGCTAAGCTCAGTGTAGAAGCTGGCCTGAATCTGACCTCCATCCAGAGGGGAGCGCCAAGGATCAGATTCGTCAGTATTAAGCTTAAAGCATACTTGGGTTTTACTTGTATGCTTGGGTATACGTACAGTGAGGCATCAGTGTAGTATGGGTGTACTGTATTGTATGCGTGCAGTCAAATTTTTGTCAGTATGCTCAGCTTCTGTGAATTTTTTTGCACCAATTTGTTCGTCCAAAAGGAGGCAACGCTGCCCTGGCTAATTCTTTCACAGAAAAACATCAAACTACTGGAGACTTTATTTATCAAACTCAAGTCAATTTATGAAAAATCGTTTTAAAAAAAATAGGAAAAATATCTGCCAATATTTGTTATTGTTTTAAGCAAAAACTGTTAATTTTGTTCAACTTCCTTAAAGTCTTTGTATCTCAAGAAAATTTATCTTGATTTAAAAATGTTTAAATTAGGGCTGTCAGTCGATTCAAATTTTTAATCTAATTAATTACATGATGTGGCGATTAATTAATCTAATTAATCACAAACTAGATTGGGCTGTGAAAATGCTACAAAAGATCATGTAAAGCCATTATTGCAATAAATGGGAAAAGTATCAAGCAGAAATTCCAAAAAAATGTAGCTTTAGAAAGAAATGTTTTATTTTACAAGAAAATTTATTACACATAACAGTTTAGGCTACAACAGAAGATAATTTGAGAAACTTCTCTGTATTTTTTCTTCATACAGTGAAAGTAATTTGTAACCAAATCAGCTTGGTTACCAACATTCATTTTTTTTATGTTCCATAAAAGAAAGTAAGTGATACAGGGTTGAAATGACATGAGGGTGAGTAAATGATGACAGAATTGTTCTTTTTAGGTGAACTATTACTTTATTATTTTATTATTTTTAATTTTTTAAGGAAATGATACTTTAAATTAGAAACTAAAACTACCAGTAGGTGGCAGTAAATGTCTTTATGAGAAAGTCATTCATTTGATTCATTCAAACCACTGATTCAAAGTAAATGGATCTCTTTATGAATGGGCCATTGAATCATTGTTTCACCCGATTTGTTCAAAATGCAGATTCATTCACTGTTGCTTTACTTTGAGACCCACAACAGTTCTGCTGTGGCTTTATAGTTAATATTTTCGTTGGCAAAATTGAGCAAAAACAGACAATATTGTAGCCTATTTAAAATATAACACATCAACTTATTTACTAAAATGTTGTATAAAATCAAATTTGCACTTGCGCTATTCAAGACAAAAACAACACTTGTGCGATATTGCTCTCGCAGCCCATTTGATATCAATTATAATATGACAAACATGAGACAAAAACTCATACAAGGCATTTTTTCCCCAATATCTTAAATTTTAAGGGCGTATAACTGCATTTTATATAGGCTAGATCAGACAGTGAGTTGTTGCCCTGCATCGTGTTTGTCAACAGTCAACTGTATGAAGTGTGAGACGACGTACAAGTCTGGGCCGTTGCGTTAATTGCATTAAAATATTTTAATTGCATTATTTTCCCATAACTAACTAATTAACTTAACGAGCTAAAAAGACAGCTCTAGTTTAGATATCTGAAAAAGACAAAAAATACTGAGGAAGATATTCATTTTCGCAGTGCATGCAACATTTAAAGCTATGACTTTATACATTTAAAACTATAAGTTCTGATGTAAGACCTTCTAGATTTTCCTTTGCTGTAAACAAACTTGGTTCTCATGAGACATATTCTCACCGGAGCTTAAGCTACACCTACGTCATCCACTGGAACGCCACTTTCTTGCAAACGCGTGTATGGCAGTTAGCAGAACCCAGAGATTACAGTTTATAAAGTTTTAAATATGAATGTGTTTCTTACACAATCTCATCAATTTGCTTCAGAAGGCCTGTATTAACTCCCCGGAGCCATGTCGAGCACTTTTTATGATAGATAGATGCACTTTTTTGGGCTTCAAAATCTTGACCCCCGTTCACTGCCCTCATAAAGCTTACTAGAAAAAAAATTACTAGTAATGACGTATACATTGCATGAGCACCCAGGCTCAACATATTACTAAAAAGCCAATCAAAACAAAGTGAAGGATGTTTTAACAGGAGCAGAACAACTGAGGCTGGTCTGTGTAAAGTCTGTGATATCGGCCACATTGTTGAGCACCTGTATGTAAGTGAACAGACGTGTTTGTGTGTTGTATGAACTCACTTTTCCCCTGCAGCTTTTGTTTGATCCCACTCAGAGCAGGGTCCATAGAATCCACCACAGAGCCCCTCTGAACATCCGCCCGCGCCTTGATCTCAGACGATCTCTTCAGAGACACACGCGACGACTCTCTCTGGACTGTATCAACACACCAGTATATAAACATACACACTTAATTCTGAACCAACATATATTTGTAACCAGACACAAACAATCATTTATAAAGATCAAATACTGTTAATTCATACATACACACACACATACACACATACACACACACATACAGTCAGGTCCATAAATGTTGGGACATAGACACAATTCTAACATTTTTGGCTCTATACACCACCACAATGGATTTCAAATGAAATGAACAAGATGTGCTTTAACTGCAGACTGTCAGCTTTAATTTGAGGGTATTTACATCCAAATCAGGTGAACGGTGTAG
>JAUZSZ010000139.1:10320167-10338781 GCA_034780575.1 Labeobarbus marequensis
GACAATTATATATCACTTATAAATGATTAAATACAAAATCAATAGTAGTTATTAAGATTGATGTGGTTTGGAATTGGCAAAATGTTCTAGGAAAAAAAATATGACCAGAATATCAACTTGCCTAATAATTCTGCACTCCCTGTATACACATAGTTCTTAAGTGACAAGGAAGCGTAGTGGGAAATGAGTCATATATTTATCATTTACGAAATTATTTACACTACCTGTGGGTTATTGCAGCAAACATTTTGGAAATCATAGATTTTGTTTCCTTACTGCTCATTTTCTGCAGTGCTTCATCTTGTGCTATAAAAGCAGACAGCAAGGAACAATAACACCAACGATAAGGCTTTATCTATTAAATACTTATCAGGTCAGGAAGAAGCACCTAACACACATACTGAGGGCCGCACCAATAACTGCGGGCCGGAGGGGTGCCTGTGGCTTTTTTTTACAGCCAAGGAATATATATAGAAAGCAGGCGCTCGTCTAGCGCATCGCTGCCTCTGACAATTACGTCCACCCCCAGTCCCCCCCTCCATTAATGGGCCGTCATAAACACAGGTCAATGATTGTATGATTAACCCAAATTGACTGTTATAAATGCCTCTCGTTGTGCAAAGGAAGAGACGAGCATTTATGGCTGAGGAGTAATCTGTAATCGGGGTGTCACTGTGAGACAAAGCCATATTTCTGAACGAAGCCGTCCGATTGTTTTGTAAATACTCCAGGTAACTAAGGCCATCCCGCACTGACTCGGGTGAAGGGGCTTGCATTGTTTCCTATTTAAAAGGGATAGTTCACCAAAGTATCACAAGTCTGCTGTCATTTACTCATGTCATTCCAAATCGTGACCTTTTTTCTTTTGCAGAACATAAAAGCAGTAGAAATTTTAATGTTAAAAGAGAGTAAAAATGTTACAGGAAAAACTTGTAAATTGGTTAATGGTAAATTCTTTTCTTATATATGCTGTTGTAGATCTAACAGGACACAAAGTACACTTTTAGTTTTAGGGTGAACTATCTCTTTAAAGTTGTGTGGTAGTATTTCTTTTAAATATGCTGAACTTGAATAAGCTTACAGATCAGGATAAAAGCTAAGCAGCAGTGGCATCTACTGAGGGTGCCATAATTTTTTTTTTCCAAGAACCACACTGTGCTATTAAAAATTAATTAGTTGAATCTATTATGCCCTCCGCTCTATTTATTTCCAGATGTCGCAATCATTGTCAAGATGCACCGTACATGTAAACCGGACCCTGTGCTCTTTGCATTATTAACCGTTTTCCAAACACTGCACACGTCCATAAACACGCACTGCTCATGTGCAGTCGATGTACATCCCTTACGCAAATGTATATACTCAACACATCTGACAACAGGAAGCGAACCTGACCAAAAACGAAGGGTGTGCCATGAAGAGATACATAACACAAACTCTCACACAAAAGAATTTCGCATGGTCTTAGGAGGGACTGACTGAAGCTGTGAAAACTAAACAATGCTAATCACATTACTATCCACTAAATGAGACCCAGACGCTGCCCAGCTTCCCTCTCTCGCTCTCTTTCGCTCTCTTTTGTCTTTTTTGTGCTTTAGGCTGTTTGTGTCATCTGAAGAGCTCCAGCTGCTCAATGACACACAGACATGCCGATGGATCACTTACCTCCATCCAGACACTGTACTGCCATGCCACTGCTGCCACTAAAGCCTGATTGAATGAGTTAGTTTTGGACAGAATCTGCTTTCGCAAATTAGCAAGGGCTCCATTGTTTCTCTCAGTTCAGTGTTTGTGTTTTGACTAGAGAAAGATAAGACATTCTGTGTGACCCATTCCACCGTTTTCCTCCACTATTGGCTGATTGCTCCTTATGTGGGAGCTTATCAGTGTCAGAATCTAAACAAGGCCAGTGTGTTTTTGTAGAGCCTTAGGCCCCTAGATTATGAACATGGGCCTCGTTGGTTTAAAAAATGGTCTTAATATGAAATAATAGATAGAGCCACTACAACGTTGTTTCTATTAAGTACATCATACTGTATATTACTGTGTGCTTTAGTGTAAATAAACAACAATTGCAAATGAAGAATAGTGTTGCATCAGGTAAAGTTAGTTTAAGAAATATGGTACAAAAAATAAAGGTAAATGAGGTAGAACTACGTAAAAAGTAGATAAAGAAAAGAATGCCAAAAATGACAAAGAAAGATGGTAGAAAATAAAAATTAAAAAGTATAACTAAAATAACAATTATAGACAAAAATCTATTTAACAACTATATACACAGACATATTAAAAAGTACATTTATCCAGATTTATCTTATTTCTTGTACTGTACTTCTCATCAGCAGTGCCTGAATGTCTTCTCTATATTACTCTTAAGAAAGCGTGACAAAAATTATGCTTTAACAGAAGCTGTTTCTGCCATGCAAAAGTGCTTTAAGCATTAAATGGTAAGCTAAAACAGCCTCAGTGTACAATTTGTTTTTATTTTCTTTTTCTGTCAAATGTAAGCAAATTGTCAGGTCTATGCTACTTTTATTTATGTTATTGGGAAAATTTAATGATTACATGAGGAAGGGTCTAGGTTTGTCACTTGTGCTCCCTTGTGTCAGAACTTATAATTTATTTTTTATAGACTATTTTGTGCGCTCCCCAGTACGTCAGGGTCCCAGACAACCACTACAAGAGGGGCCGACCCTGTTGGTGACCCTTGCAACCGCAGTGAACTTCTATCCTCTGATATACAGGCCTCTTGTCTTTGTTCTAAAGGTATTTGTGGAGATGTATTCTCCAGACAGTGAGTTAAAGTGGAGAGGCAAGTCAGACAGATGAAGACAATTTGTGTGATTGTGCCACGCCCCCCTTTAGATCTGTCCTTGTTTTTCAAGTCTGTGTTTATATTACTGGTTTTGCTTTGATTTTTGAGGGACATTGCTGTTCTGTCTCATTGTGCAATGCTGAATGTATGCCTACTGCAGACTTCTTGAGTGTTCCCACTTTGAGCAGTAGCATCAATTAAGACTGAACTGAGATGCTATTAATGTACTTTAAGTTAAGCAGTGATTCATTCACATGCTGTAAGAGTTGAATGTCAGCGAGGTTACCCAATTCACATGTTCACTGTTAGACAACTCACTGCAACCAATCTGAAAAAGAAGCAATGAGCTTTGTTCCAATAAAAAGCGGTTAAATGTATTCCTATTTACAGTATGAGCTAGCATCATACAGAGCCTGTGGTAATGTCATTAATGAATCGTTTTTAACTTGGAAAGACTCTGTTCCTTGTCATTTTCCTCCCCCAGTACAAACCATTGTTCCCATTGCCATATTAAAATTCTTCCTCCCAGTGCTAGGCTTTCATGTGGTCGGCTGGTGGCTTGGCTAAAGCTTATGTGTATCCATCCATGCACACTCGCACACACGAACGCAACCTCACACACAGCCTGAAAATGTTCCCTAGCACACATACTCTATTCAGCAGAGCTAGTTTGGATAGATGCACTGAATGACTTAGGTATGTTGAAGGGACACCCCACTATGTGAGTTGTAAAGACCACAGTTACAATAAATCATTAATAATGTATCTATACAGATTTAATAAATCAAATGGGAAAGGCAGGCCTGAGAAATACTGTCTATGAGCTCTGTATGCACTGTATTATGGTTTTACTATAATATCATAATATAATCATCTTATATCTTGAATGAGATTAGTATTTTGGTGGAAATACTAAAGATTTATAAATGATCTTTGAGGGGCCAAGATGAAAAGGCGTGTTAAAGGGATAGTTCACCCAACAATTCTGCAATCATTTCCAAACCTATATGACTTACAAAAAAGGAGACATTTTGAAAAGATCTTTGGTCCTTATCCATACAATAAAACTCAATGGGGCCCAATGTTGTTTGAAAGAAGAAAGAAAAATGCCTACAGGTTTGAAACAACATGACTGTGTGTAAAGAATTTTAAGTGAATTTTCATTTTTGTCTAAATTATCCCATTATTTAGCTTAACCAGCAAGCCCCCCTTGATTAACAAGTTTCACCATAAAGACTTTGTCCTATGATGATCCACCAGCTAGAGAAACAACATATCAACAAAAATATTTTTTTAACAGATGAGTGAATCTACTACTATTTTTATTAAAAGGAAGGCAGTTGAAGTCACAATTTCTAAATTTAGAACTAAAATCATTAGAAATAATATCAACATACCATAGACTTTTATTGAAATTTTTACTCCTTAAACACCGATTTAACCATGCTAATGAGCATATTGTATGCAGAAGTGAAACTATGCTCCACAGATTTATGGATTGGACAGATTCATCTTATTTTGAAGTTTAACCATAGTATAAAAGTTTGAATAGGAAAGACATGGTTGTCCAAACAGACAGAGCACTTGAAGACCCCTGGCAATAATAATAACAAAACTGACTTGCTTCTGATTGGCTGCCAGGTGGCAGATGGAAAGCGCTTTGGTCATAAATCTAAAGGATTTGTTGAGGACAGAGATAGTTTTTTAATCACATTCGATACCAAAACAGTAAGAAAACATTCACTGAAAAAAAAAAAAAAGAAAATTCATTAATTTTTTTTTACTCACTGTTATGTTTTTCCATTTTGCAGCTAGTTTACATTTGTTTGTGGCGTTTTATTTCATTTATTTATTTATTGAATTGTTTTTGAAGCATGACAGTATTCAAAATGAACAGTCGTTGAACAAAAAAGAGCTGTGTGAATATTCTTATAAATCTCTCCTGCAATTTTTCACAGAAAAAGCATACAGGTTTGGAATCTTAATGTCAGAATCTTCATTTTTGAGTGATTTATCCCTTGAAGTACGGCAGATAATCATTACATCATCTACATATGACGGTACTCATGAATGTTCACACTACAAGTTGGAATTAGTAACTTGTCATTGCTCAAAGTATGTGAAGGGACATTTCGGCCTCTATCAGGCAACAGAGCATATTTTTTTCAGTTCAACCTGCCGTGGCTGCATGTCAAACGTGGCAGCACAACAATGCACTCGTGCTGTAATCCGTCACCACTGTTAATTGTCTGAAGCCTTAAAGTACAGGTCTGTCCATACGATTCTATAAAAGTACTCAGACCCTTATAATTGAAATAAACAATATCTCCCAGTTAATTACTGGCCAGGCTAATTAAAGAAAGGCAGCGGTGCTGGGAGAGGAGCTTAAATATACCACTACGAGAGAGCTATGCAGCACACAATTCAAACAGGGAGAAAATAGATGGGACTCTGTGTAATTTTGGTTGTGAACCGCAGAGGAAAAAATGTATAATTTAAGCCAGAAATTATTCATTTAACATAAACGCTTGCTTTAAAAACAAAAAGTATTCATTTGAGAGGAGAGTTCTCTCTCTCCCTCTCTCTCTCTCATTCTATCGCTCATTCTCTGCTCATTTTAGGAATAAACTGAAGTCAGTGCAGTTCTCCATAATGAGAAAATCTTGTTAGCATGTGTGAGCGAGTGTGGGAGCATCATTTTAGCCGTATCCCTCTCCTTTTATTTTATCTGGCCTCATCTGAACTGATCACTGTGAGGGTGTGTGGATTATATTGAGCCTAAACGGTTTGTTTTCCACTGCTGTCCTGTTCTCCTCTGTGTCCTTTTGATATTGTTTTACGACCGCACAGAGGTGACCGCTTGTGTTTCTGTGTTTAGGGGAGTAGCGTCTGGGACTTCCTCACAGATGTGGCGCCATTGTGTGGGCCAGAGAGGACTATTTTGCCTTTCCAATCATAATGCCGCTTCTATCAATTTGCATACTTGTTTAATTTTATAGCACAGAATGGTATTTTTGGAGGTTACACAAATGGCTCGAGTCACTGTGTGGGTAACATATTGATCTGTTTTTGGCTCTTCAAAGAAATCTCTAAAGGGTGCTTCAAGTGAATTTAAAGACACGCTGTTGACCTACGAGTGACTCATGTTTTTTTTCTGTTTTTGTTACTACGTATATTTAGTTGTCAAAAAAAGAGAAAGGTTGCTTATTTAACATTATTTTTGATGAATAACAAGCTGCAGTCACACACAAACACAACCACGCAGCATTTAATTTTAAAAACTACAATCACTACAAAAAAGTAGCAGACATTTCATCAGCCTGACTTAAATGATTTTTTAATTAAAGGTTGAAATGTGGCCTTCAATTTTCGCTCTCCGTTTTCTGACAATACTTTCAATAAACTGCAGCACCATCAAATCGCACAACAAACTTTGTTCTAGTCAGACGTACAGAGCGTGAACTATGACTGCAAACACTACATAAAAATGCCAAATGCTCAACCTATGAAGTAAATCATGATGTCTTTTGTTACCACGGATCAACATGAAGTAATGACTGTTTTAAATTTTCCTCATACTTCACAGAATACAAGTAAACTCTCAATCTTCTGGGAGATGACAATTCATGTGTACAACAATAAAGTAAAGCATTATATTGCTTCTTTGGCCCACATACTCATAAACATTCTCCATATACACACACAAACACACACAGAAAATTAACATGCATTCCCACAAAGTTACCACATACGCACAAATACAGTTCACACGCATCTTTTGGTGACGTGAAAGTATCGCATTCTTTGCCTCGCCATTTCCTTTGTTCTTATTTAATGAGATTTTCAGACTGTCTGTGATTCAGTTATGTTGAACAAATGCCCTTCCTCCTCAGTGTTCTCAGACACATTAGCACAAAACAGTATATCCTACTGTCAACATCTCAACAGCCGGACCACTCCATGCCATTCTAATCGCTCTGAACTGTAAAGAAATTGAGTACTAGTGTATTCCTTACTGCATATTGTGCAATATATACTGTACACTGCTTAACATACTGCTTAAAATATAACTGAAATAGTGCGTATTATGTAATGATTACTAAGGTTAATTGCATGTTTCAGGCATCCAGTTATATCAGAAATAAATATGACTATTTTGCATTTTCATAACACTACAATAAGTTACATTTCATTAACATTAATTAATGCATTAGGAATCACAAACTAACAATGAAAGATTTTTACAGCATTTACAAATATAGATTTATTTTAATTTCTAAATATAGGGATTTCATGCAGATTATATTATTATGAGTTAATGTTTTATGAATGAACGAGTATTTTTTACAGAATTAATATTTTTTTACAGAAATATTAAATATTAATTTAATAATTAAATTAATAATAATTTAAAAATAACACACTTAAGTGCGAACTGAATGTAATGTTTTCGGATGCTTAATTGCAGTTCATTGCTATTTAAATTTATATTTTGCAGTTTAAATTGAAATTAAACTGAAGTACATTTTTATATGTAATTTCATAATTACTTCTATTGTCTTTGAAATATGTGACCCTGGACCACAAAACCAGTCATAAGTGTCAGTTTTCTGAAATTGGGATTTATACATCATCTGAAAGCTTTCCATTGATGTATTGTTTGTTAAGATAGGACAATATTTGGCCGAGATACAACTATTTGAAAATCTGGAATCTCAAATAAAACATTACAGATAAGATAAATAAAAAAAAATAATATTACAATCAAGTACTTTGCTTTATTATGTTGCTTTATTATGTAATTTAAAGTGAAACAAAAGATTATTAAAATATTTTAAAAAACATTAATTTTAAAAAAATATTATTATTAAAATGTACTTCACTAATAAGTGTACTTTAAAGTAAATATTTTAATTTGGCATTATTACAAAGTACACTGTTTTAAAAGTGTACTTAAGTGCGTTAGGAAAGTCATAAAAGTGTGCTCTCTTTTAAGTTATACACTAATTTCCTTAAGATTATATTACAGGTTTTTTTTTACACTTTTAAGATTTAAATTACAATACTAAGTGCACATTCAGTACAATTTAGCGCACTTCTTTTTTAAAAATGGACTTTTATTAAAAATATTTTGGCATCAAACATTTGTCAGCTTGTTAGTAAATCGAGATAAATATCTGATATTGTTCTGATTTGTCACACTGAAAATGGAAGGTCAAGTTCTAGCAATTTTTTATTTTATACTATTTTATTTTATTTCATCAACTGTTTTGAACACGCACTCTGAGTCTGGGACAATGCTAAACTCACCATGTGCCTGGGCTGCAGAACTGTGGGAGTAGCCAAGGGCGAGAAGTGCAGTCTCAACCAGCTGAGTGAAAAGGATGTCTTTCCTGACCAGCACGAACTCAGCATGTTCCTCCCGGCTTTCTCCATCTGATATCATCCCTCCATCCACCTGCTCCACCACGCAGAAGACTGGAATCATCAGACCTGCAATACAGGAGAGCAGCACGGCATAGAAAACATTAGCGAAACAATGGTCAAGAGAGAAGAGCTGAGAGAGAGATTACTTAATTAATATTTGCAACAAATAAAGTCCAGTGACTGAGCTGATATTTTACAAATGTGACTCATTTCCATACAGTTTTTAAAAATATTCCGTATAAATCTCATTTGCAACTAAAGCGTGACATTATTTTGAATAGTTGCCACGTGCTGTTCACAAGAGAAGTGTTTTCATTAGAAATCCTTAATGATTAATAGGTTCATTACTTGCATTTGAATAAGGTGGCCAGGGTCAATCCCTTGTCTCAAGTTTCCCAGCCCAATGCAAATAGTCAACACGAACAAGCCGTTCAGACTGTGTATCAAACCAACCATCAAACCAGCTCCATTATGCTTGATTAAAGTTATCATTTTTTTATGGTGCCTCCCTTCACTTTGTCAGGGCAGCTGAGCTGATATCTCCTCAAGTCAACGGACTGCGTGCTAACGGCAGGGTCACTTAATAAAATTAGTTGCATGAGCCTCCAACGGATATGCAAACCTTTCTGCCTTCAGTGTTTGAGGTTACGGCTCATTGCACTGTAACTTAACACATTATTTTAGTAGTGTTGACTTGTGTTAATATTTTAGTTAAAAACATTTATGATTAACCCGTAAAATATGTTGGCAAGTGATTCAGTGGGTACAGAGTCCCGTCTTTTAATGGGATGTCGAGATGCATAGTCATTCACGGCTTGTTGAGAAATAGTACGTGGTACCTAATGATGCCTGAAAAACACACATCCCACCCAGGTTTCCTCTGGTTAATCTAGGCCTAACCTATGCGTTGTTTTTTTCAATTTCCCTGAAGTGCTCAAAAGCCTTCTGACTATTAATTAATACCCCTTAGAAATTATAGGCTGAAAGCATTAGGTAAAATCCCAGATGTGCTAATAAGAGCAGAGCAGTACAAAACTCTCTCCTAATTTACACACACACACACACTTCCTTGCAAATACATATACATTCACGCACCGTTCCCCGAGCCCCTTGGTTTAATCAGTCAATTCCTATATTTCTATTTCCTTTCCATTAATCACCCTGGCTTCCAGTTCAGAATGCTCTTATGGAGTGAATTACAGGCCAGGGGCCGGTGCCAATTCAAGTAAGTGAATTTCCCCCAACAGGGAAATATAACTGTCAACACACAGCAGCTCCCAGCAGTCCCCCTCTCTCTTTCTCTCTCTCTTTCTTCCGTTAGCTCCCATGGGCTCATCCCTGTACCCTGTATGAGCACGGTTTCATCGGTTTCAACGCACACTCTAAGTCTTTGAGTCTATTTAATTATCTGTTTTAATGCACATTAATGCCTGAACATTTTATTTAGAGTTATGCATCAATTTTGAAGGGTGTCATTTGTTAGAGTTATAGATTGTAAGCATATCTGTTATCATAATCACTCATTTTCTTTAAACTTTATATAAAGGTGTGACACTGCAGTTGACTAAAGCAACAATAGTAAATATTTTGAAATATATTAGTAAAGAACATACTGCAAGCAACAACAACAAAAAAATTAAATTAAAAAAATTGAAATTTTAGTCTTGATTTCCAGAAAGAAAACTAAACAGCCTTAAAATAAGATACATTTACTGAATTAGATAAAAATAATAGAATGAAAAAGAAAGTATAAAGATAACATTTTAGAATTAACATTATTACATAAAGATTATTCCATTGGCAAATTATTTTTAAATAATTTGATGACGGGAAAAAAAACACAAACTTAATTAAAGCTATATTTTCTGAAAACCAGTTTTAAAGTTTAGATACTTTAGCTGGACAAGACAAAAAAGACCATTTTTAAAATGATTTTTAGCACTGCAGGCATGTGTCTGAGTGATTCTGAATCCATGTCTGTTTCGTGTGTGGCCCATATTTTAGTGTTCCATTGTGGTTTGGAGAAGACTGTTTCAAGACAACCTCTGATTAAAACTAACAATTTGGCCTATCTGCCAGTGCTCAGGAAGAGAGAACCCCGCTACTTTCCTCTACTACCTATTCTAGAACATTTTTATGAAATGTTTGATAAAGATATTGATATCAAATCAAATCTGCCTCTGAGGTGTACAGCCAGATACTCACACATACACACAATAACTAACAAACACACAGAATGTATTGTTAGCATTTTTGCCTCTAAAAATATCTAATCTATATCTGATATGTGGCTTATTGATTGGCTACACACATTGTTCACTGTCAAGGTGAATTACAGCTTGACCTTGGTGACTTTTTGGCCCAATATGAGACATATAGCACTTTTACTGAGGCTGTGTGTTACTGGACACAGGCTGTATGTTTGATTAGAGAAAAATGTGTAACTGCTTTATTTTCATGACCATATCATGTTAACTGTACGTGGTTACAGTTCGTTGACACATTTGAAGGAATAACAGCAGTATCCTGCAGTACGGTGCGCTATACATGTAAAACTGTAACAGTACACACACACACACACACTACCATTCAGAATTTTGGGGTTGGTATGATTATATAGGCTAATTATTAGGGCTGTCAGTTTAACGCATTAACTTAATTAGTTATAAACGTGATTAAAATATTTTAACGCAATTAACGCACTGGACCCACCACTAAACCTGTACATCATCTTACACTTCATACAGTTGACTGTTGACAAATATGATGCAGGGCAACAACTCCATGAATGCAGTTATGCCCTAAAATTCAAGATATTAGTGCAAAAATGCCCCTGTATGTGTTTTGTCTCATATTTATATCATATGATAAGCGATATCACAGGAGCAGCGAGAGCAGTATCACAGGAGTGCTGTTTGTCCAGAATATTGAGTTTAAATGTGATTTTATACTGTACAACAGTTCAGTAAATAAGAACTTGATATTGTGTTATATTTTAAAAACAATATGTGTTTTTGCTCAGTTTTGCAGAGGACATAATTACCTTTAAAGCATAGCAGAATTATTGTCCGTCTCCAAGCAACACAGCGGTGTTTAGTTTCTGAATAAATCCGCATTTTGAGCGAATTGTGTGAACCAATGATTCAAAGACCCATTCAAAAAGAGAGCCGTTTACGTCATTCCTGAATTAATCAACCATTTGAACGAATCGAGTGAATTACACTCCACCTGCTGGCAGATAATAATAATAATAATAATAACATTAAAGGGATAGTTCACCCAAAAAAATGTAATTCTGTCATCATTTACTCATGTCGTTTCAAACCTTTCTTTTGTGGAACATAAAAGAAGGTATTTTGAAGACTGTTGGTAACAAAGCTGTTTTGGTTACCAATGACTTTCACCATATGAACAAACAATACTGAGATGTTTCTCAAATTATCTTCTTTTATGTTCCATAGTTTATGTTAGGCCGTTGTAGCCCAAATGTTTATGTGTAATGAATTTTTTGTTGAATCAAATAAAATATTTCTAAAGCTACAATTTATGTCTACTTGATACTTTCTAATTTAACACAAAAATAGCTTTACAAAATCTTTTGTGTGTATTTTCACAGTCAAATTTATTTTGCGATTAATTGCGATTAATTAGATGAATTAATCGAAACATCATGTAATTAATTAGATTAAAAAGTTTAATTGACTGACAGTCATAATAATTATTCAATTTAATTTTTGAAAGAGGTCTTATTTTTTTATCAAAATATAGTAAAATCATTAATATTTTGAAATATTATTACAATTTAACAGAACTGTTTTATATTTTTATATATTTTAAAACGTAATTTATTCAGCAGGCATTACTCCAGTTTTCAGTGTCACATGACCTTTAATTCTAATATATACTTTGGTGCTCAAGCAGCATTATTGACAATGTTGAAAACAGTTGTGCTGCTTAATATATCAAATCAATTTGTCAGATGAAAGGAGGACTGTTATTTGACTTTTTTTTCTTAGGAAAAATAAAAGTAGAAACATATGAGATAACTGTTGATAATTTTGCCCAGATTTTTTTTTCTCTACTTGAACACCAAATAAATAAACTTGTCTAAAAGAAAGAATTGCAATATCTGACTTGTCTTTTTTCATGAAAACCTTGATGCTGAATTAAAAAAAGTTCATGTCCATGTTATGTGTCAACTACTCACGTGTAAAAACATATTTAAAGCCATTCAATACTCACGGCTGCGACCACACCACTGTACGTGGCAATTCGTTGGGGTCACTGTAATCAATATGACCCCCCTTCTGACACGCTACTGTTGCAGTCAATAACTGGCCAAGGGGAATAAATCAGGTCTATATGCTGCTACTTAATTCACTGAGCTTACAGTGGCCACAACACTCCTGTGAGCAGAACTACAGTGGAGTATGGGATTAAATTGATTAAATCTTGCACTATGGGCAGCTCTTTTAATAATGTCAGATAAAATTGAGGACCAGGCTAAATGCATAGCTAGATGTGCAGTTTTGATATTTATTTATTTTTTAAGCTATGACAGTTATCTCAGTAATTAAAGAACAATGTATTTGTTGAATGTGTGTAGTGGTTAGAATTTGTGCTCTAGGCACATTAGGCCGTGGTTTTAGTGTGTGGTCTTTCTCCACCATACAACTAACAAAAGAGAAAAAAACTCATATATATCTAATATAAATGTAGGGACAGTAAAGTTTGTGAGTGTCTTACCGCTGAGAGGCCTCTGTGGGGCCCCATTGTGACGACTGCGGTGACCTGTGGGACTGCCGTTGAGCTCCAGACGGCCCATCTTTGGTGGAGGGCCGCCGATATCAGGACTGCTGCTCCTACTTCGCTCGGGGCTCTCCCGTAAACAAGGGCTTTCTCCTCCACCACGCTCCATCCCCCTCCACACTACAGGGGGAACACCAGCCAGAGGATAAGGACCTGAAACAAAGAGAGGGGGAGACAGAGACCCAATGAAAACACAGCCAATATACTTTCTTCTGAACATAATAAATTGCATATTCAATAAAATATACGATTAATGAGTTGGAAAAACTGTGGGAGACTTAATAATATCAAAACATAATACATAACAGTACATTCTGTTTTTTTTTTTTTTATATCATGGTACAATTAAAAAGATCTTGCAGTGTACATCCAAAAAATAAATTAATGCATATCCTCTAAATTCTAGCCTATCTAAATCATAAATTGCAAATATAAAATTCACAAAGTGCAAACATCTCCTCCCAAAAAAACATTTGTGTCCTCACCATGAAAATAATAATTCATAATTTGGATCCAATAAACCCTAAATTGAATCAACTGAGATAAAACTGAGATTCTGAGAAAAAAAAAAAAAAAAAAGTTATATCTTAGAGGTCTTAGAGCTGAATCCAAATAACCAATAAAATTCCATTAGCATTTTTCTTCATAATTGTTTGGTCAGAAAACTTTCAAATCAAAGGATTCCCTGTCATTGGCACTTACACAAACCAAACAATTGGTGCTAACAGACAACGACACAATGACATCGAACTCTATGCCCTAAAATACAGAGAAATATTTAAGAGGAGTCTGGCATCAGCAAACACTATCAGCAACAAAAAAGCTGAGGCCCAGTGTTTCGTTCTGCTCCAGCCTCTATGGGGAATGTAAACTAATGTGTATGTGTATTTAAATGTGTATGTGTAGCCAAAATGACAGACCTCTAGGCAAATAAGAAAGTAAAGATGCTCAAAATGTTTTTATGAATTATTAACTTACTTCAAGTTGTTCAAATGATATCTGTGTGTGTTTGTGTGTAAATATAGTATTTTTGAATGAACGTGGAGCTCCATGGGGACAACTTTCAGGGGTCTTTGTTGTTCAGCCAAACCTTTAATATTGGTAATGTCCATCAGAGTCAGTGCCAGGCTGTATTGAGCCCATGCCAAAAGTTAAAGACTAGGAAAATACTCCCCACTGGAGTGCTTTGATTTGCATATTACTGGATGGATGGATGGATGGATGGATGGATGGATGGATGGATGGATGGATGGATGGATGGATGGATAGATAGATGGATAGATGGATAGATGGATAGATGGATAGATGGATAGATAGATAGATAGATAGATAGATAGATAGATAGATAGATTAAAACGAATCAGAGCTCTCTGCGCGAGTGGGCTGGGTTTTAAAGGACGTACATCAGCAGTTGTAATTGACGGATAGATAGCTGTAGTCTACCCATCAATAGTCTTAGTGTCCTGTTTGAAAGCCTTCAAGGTGAAAGCTGTATTAATGTAGTGAAAGGAGAGGGGCGGAGGGGAGGAACCTCATGCAAATAACACACACCAAACACACAGTGCAGCACATCTGCTAGAGCGATACAAGGTAAGATACGCAGAAATAGACTTCAGAGGGAGTAAAAGGAAGGAGAAATGAAATGAAATGCAACGGTAACGGTTAATAGACTGAGAGACAGATTGAAACTCAGTTAAAGGGATAGTTCACCCAAAAATCAAAACTTCTGGTTTATTCACTCTCATGTCATTCCAAACCTGTATGACTGACTTTATATTTGGTGGAACACAAAAGACAATTTCAAACACTACAATGAACAATGAATGGGGACTGAAGCTTCACGCTTCAAAAAAGACCATAAAGGTATCATGAATGTGATCCATATGACTCATGAGATTTATTCCAAGTCATACACTAACTTTGTGTGAGAAACCGACTGAAATTCATTCATGAGAGAAGTACGAACGAATCAAATCTGTACAGTAAATCAGTTGATTCAGTTTACAAAACTAGTCTGAATGATCTGTAAACAAGTCATTCTTTTCAAGTGGATCTTTTCAGGGAATCATTTGATTCTGTTCATAAAATAGTCTGATTTGTGAAAATGTTCACAATGATTTGTAAACAAATCATTCTTTTGAATCAGACCTTTTTTTAGTGAATCCATTAATTCAGTTCATAAAGCTAGTCCGAATGATTTATAAACAAGTCATTGTTTTGAATTGGATCTTTTCATTGAATCAATTGATGCAGTTCAGAAAAATAGCTTACTGTAAATGATTTGTGAATATGTTCACAAAACAGTTCACAAAACCTGTCTGAAAGATTTGTGAACAACTCATTTGTTTTAATGAGATCTTTCCAGTGAATCAGTTAATACAGTTAGGAAAAAAGAGTTTGAATGATTTGTGAACAACTTATTCTTTGAACTGGATCAGTTGATTCAGTTTATAAAACTAGTTTGAATTATTTGTTATCAGATAATTTGTTTGAATTGGATATCTTCATTGAATCAGTTGATTCAGTTTATTTTTAGTTTGAATGATTTGTGAACAACTCATTCTTTGAACTGGATCTTTTCAGGGAATCAGTTGATTCAGTTTATAAAACTAGGTTGAATGATTTGTTAACAGATTGTTTGTTTGAACTTGATCTCTTTATTGAATCAGTTTACACCTGTATATAGGGGAGGATAATAATATTTTAATTAAATATTTAATTTTAATAATAAAAATAGTCACAAAACTGGACTGAATGATAAACTGAATAATTTTTTATTGAATCAGTTGATTCAGTTCAATAAACCAGTGAATAATTCACTGAACTAAACTAGTAAATGATTCGTTCTTGAATTGGTCTCACCAGCTCACTGGAGTGGAAGATTATAAGTGAATAACAACCTGATTCTTTACACAAAAGTATCGCAAAACTTCAGAAAACATGAGACTTATGGACCACTTTTTTTTTTTAAAGAAAACCTCAATCCTCGTTCATTCACATGCAACCAGCACAGTCTTTTAAATCAAGACACGTTTTATTTAACAACGACATGCCAGAGTTATTCCCTTTAAAACCAAGCGGGAGTAAAACAAGTCAGGGCGATTGCGTAGAGGAATGAGAAAGACGAGAAAGTCAGGTGGTAGAGACAAAGAAAGAACGATCAGAAAGCGACAGAAGCGGGGGGCTGGGAATCTTGGTCTGGTCCTTTAACTGGCTGTCAATGGCAGGAGTAATCTCATCAGGACAGAGGAGTGCTGAGTCAGCAGCCACGCTAAAGTGCCTGAGGATGAGTGTCATCTCAGAGGAATTCAGCCTCATGTAATGCAAACCAGCCCGGGCCTGGAGAGCAGTGCTTATAAAAGCCATCTCAAACCCAAACCGCCCAGCCACGTATTACAGATCCCTGTGGGACCCCGCAGACATTTACTACATTATTTATTTACATTTTACCATCAGACGCTACAGGGGAAAAAAGAAAACGGAGCGCGGCAGTCCATTAGATGACCCCAAACAAACAGCTCACACCTGAGGGGGATATAAACATATTCATGCTGTTTATTATTAGAGCGGTGGAGGAGTGGCGTTGTTCGCAGGTGTGTGGGAAACGGTCGCTCTTCTCGTTCCCGTTTCAGATTTGTGGAAGTGTGTATGTGCTCTGACGGAAACAGCAGCCTGTGATTTTCTGGGGTGTGACACGGAGCATAGAAGTGAAATCAATCTTGGGTAATTAATTTGTGTGTCCGGCAGTCTGGCACGCTGCCCTCTTCTGGCTTTGGGAGGAAACGCACGTGGGCGAAAATTTGTTTAAACAACACTATTAAGGAGGCATCGCCTTCCCTGCAGGCTTTTGAGGTTTCTTTGTCTCTGGAATGAACATTTATTATGAATTCGAGTAATAATCGTTAGGCGCGTTTTGTGGGGACGTCTCCGCAGATGCTTAACTACGGCAAATTGACGTGGAGGACAAGAGTCAATTACTGATGTTATCTCTCCCGCATGCTAACGTTTATAGGAAGCGAATAAAAGCCAAGGGTGCCGGCGTTCTCATCTTGGCCTCTATGGGGCCGATTTACTGCGTGTGTGTGTGTCACATTGCAGTGCCTATCTCCTCTTCCCATCACACTCAGTTCCTCCCAGTGCGTTCTGATTAAAAACGCTGTTTATGAATCATTGCTTTATCTGCACCGCTTCGGGATTGGGGTCAGGCTACAGTCCCTGTACACTGCGCAATTAAATGCAGATTACGAGCCTGTGTATGTGTGTGTTTGTAGTTTTTCTGTTTTATTGATCTGTATTGATTGAGTTTGGGTTTTGTCAAGCAAGCAAGCAGATCAGGGTTCAAATATATAATCATAAAAATATATTTTTAATATATAATATATAATTACTTTTTGTAGTTTTTAGATAGATAGATAGATTATAATAAATTATTTTATATTATTATTTTTAATTATTTTATACTTATTTCAAATATTATTTTATTTTATATTATTAATATATTTACAATGCATGTAATTGTTGTTTTCTATAAAAAATAAATGTTTAGATATAATCCTTATATTTTTATATTATGATACAATATAACAAAAATAAAGAACACTTATCAAGTCTGTTTATGTAATACTACACACACACACACACACACACACACAGTATATATGTGTGTAGAATACTAAATTGTAAGATTGTGAATAAATTGAATTAAATTGTAATATATTATTACTAACTATATATATATATATATATATATATATATATGATTTATTCTGATCTACATTTATAACATACACAGTATACAATGTCATAAATAATGCATATATAATTTGCAGGCAATTATATATTGTACATAATGTGTAAAAAAAATCACACACACATAAAACACTTTATATAATGTATATAATATAAATAAAAAATATTATGTATATATAAAAATATTCCATCTATCTCTCTATCAATAGGTTTATTAATAAATGCTATTTTATATTTAGAAATGTATAATAAAAACTAGTTTAAACTAATGTATGCATAAGGAAAATGCAAAGAATTCTTTGATCTTTTAATTTGCTACGCTTATCAGTTTTTGATAATTAAAAAAAACTAATTCTAATGAAAACACACAATTATTATTTTTTTTTACTAAGTTGCCTTCTAAATCTTTTAGGCTAAAAAAAATGGCCCCTCTGTTTGTACAGGCATGATGCTTCTGGTCCCAATTTCACGTCCGTATATCTCTGCATGTGGTGCCAACCTCTCCATCTGAGAGGGCGAGCGCCAACAGCTCCCATGGCAGCAAACCCCTGAGGGCGCTGCCACCCTCCCACTACCCTTTTCTTTCATTCCCGTCCCCTCCTCCCACGGCAGACCTCTCCATCATACTGTCCCGTCTCTCACTCTCTGCCTGGTTACCATGGCCGGGCCGCTAGGAATGTTTACAGTTAGGGTCACATCATTCTCGTCTGCCCATCACTTTCACTCTCTTTTGTTCCCCACCCCCCGAAACACGCCGGCCACCATGGGTAACTTTTGTCCTGCCCCCCCCCCGGGGTGGTCCGCACCAGCTTAT
>JAUZSZ010000139.1:10662580-10673072 GCA_034780575.1 Labeobarbus marequensis
AATTTACATAATTGAGTACATCATGAACCCATTTTCCAAATACTCTCACTATCCAATCACTACGCTACACCTATAATAAGTGTTTATATTCAGACTATTTTAGACTGGTTTGGGTAGGTACTGCTGCGGAGTAGCCCAGTACCTGAGTGATTCGTCATAGACATAAACAGAGAGAAGTAGCTCCGACTACAATGTTCTTCCGGAAGATGCATGGAGTTCAGTTTATTAACCGCTAGAGCAGTTAATAGAAGTTACGGACTGCAGCTTTTAAGGGTTAGTTCACCCCAAAATGAAAATTCTGTCATTAATTACTCACTCTCACGTCGTTCCTAACCCACCTTCGTTCATCTTCGGAATACAAATTAAGATATTTTTGATGGAATCTGAGAGCACACAACTGAAATGTTCCCAGGTCCAGAAACACGGTAGGGACATTGGTAAAACAGTCCATGTGACATCAGTGGCTCCACTTCAATTTTGTGAAGCTCAGAGAATACTTTTCGTACACAAAGAAAACAAAAATAATTTATTTAACAATTCTTCTCGAGCTATGTCTTCCGCCATTTTGGAGAGTACCCAAGAACGTAATTAACGTAATCAGCTTGTTTACGCTTAGGGTAAAGCGTGCGTATGTGTTGTGATACTCTCCAAAATGGCGGAAGACAGTAACGTGGGGGAGAAGAAAAGAATTGTTGAATAAAGTCATTATTTTTGTTTTCTTTGCACACAAAAAGTATTCTCGTATCTTCGCAAAATTGAAGTTGAGCCACAGATGTCACATGGACCGATGCCCTTACTATGTTTCTGGACCTGGGAACATTACTGTCGCATTGTTGTATATGGAGGGTCAGAGAGCTCTCAGATTTCATCAAAAATATCTTAATTTGTGATCCGAAGATGAATGAAGGTCTTATGGGTTTGGAACGACATAAGGGGTGAGTAATTAATGACAGAATTTTAATTTTGGGGTGAACCCTTTAACAGTGTAAATTATTACTGTTTTTAAAGATTAAGTTAAAGTGACAGTTAAATGGTGCAAAGATAAATATTGTATCAGTAAAATGTCTATGTAAAATTAGTCATATGAAACTGTTCTTCCTAAGTAAACCATAGATAACCATGCTGTTTTTACATCATGGGCGAGTCTTTGTTTGCATCTTCTGAGCCATCACCTGCGGTCAGACCTTGATTGGCAGGTCTGGTCAAACTGGTGAGGTCGATGGATTGAGTCAGGACATCAGAAGGTATGTTGAGGACCACAGCGGGCTGCTCAGAGCGCAGATTGTTGAGGAGCTGCAGGAGTCGAAGGTGCACGACCAATGGAGAACCAGAGAGAGACTCTACAGAGGCCTTCAAAGCCTCACAAGCCGCCTTTTCTCCCTCTGCAGAGATCACCTATGCGAAGCATAGTGGTTAAAAAACTGAAAGGTTGTGGGTTCAAATCCCATTTTGTACAGACGCCCTTACTTTGACTTGTGCCTGACGTCTCGCTTCGGCCTCCACAGCGAAGTTGTGTTGCAGCTCAGGTGGAAGACTGATTTCTTCTCTGCAACAGTGGACATATAGTATGTTATGAGTCCCGTAATGTGACAACTTTTGGAATCTGTTCTATGTACTTACATTTCTGCTCTTTCCACTTTGATACCCCACCTGCAGGTTACCGAATCTAAACTGACCTGCCCAACAAATGAAAACTTAGTAGACGTCTTGTTTCAAGCCCTCATGAGGTGTCATATCTGTTGACGTCTACCTGAATCTCCTGGGCCATCCGTTTACGGTCCAGCAAAATGTCAGTGAAGGCATGATGGGCCAGTATCTCTCTAACAGAGACCTGGGTCAGAGCCTGCAGCACATCTGGGATGCCGGCGAGGGAGGAATAACACACAGACACATTCTCGATATGATAGTAACACACTGCGCTCACTTCGGTACACACCAGATCTTTGGTCACCACCTGAGGATACAATGACATTCAATTATATGGTTTGTTGGAGAGGTGTTTTATAATTTTTTAGACTTGAAATTTTCTCAGCAGTTGATAAAATGGGTCAAAAAATTATTTTTACTTGCACTGAAAGATCCTAGCTATATCTAGAGACCTAAGGGTGGATGTTTTGATTGGGCTAGTCTTCGACCAGTTGCCACCATTATGGTTACATACGTGTCACGTGTGTAAGTAAGATGGTGTTTGTCGCAGTCAGCTTTTTAGAATGCACTTCATTAAATGACTCAAAGGTCATCTCAGAAAATACAATGCTGCCTACACAGACATTAGTCAGTAGTAATTTAATTTTTACAGGAATGAAAGGGAGGCTGTTAGTGATAGAAGGACAGTGCTTTGGATTGCAATATGTCGATTGTTTAGCAGACAAAACATCTTTCTGAAAAAACTTTCAGTAGACAAAAACTCAGTAGAAAATACATGATCTTGGACCTTCATACAGTGAGTTCCATTATAAAGACTTAAGTCGTCCCTTACATACTCGTTTTCATCCGCATTAAATTCAGTATGGCGTCTAACCTGATTAAGGTCTATGTGCAGAAAATATGGAGGCCTTTTTGTTACTTTGAAAGCAAAGAAATTACCATGTGAGGAGGGATCTTCAGTATTTTCAGACGAATGTCGACTATATGGCACACATCCAAAAATGGGAGATAAAACATCAGCCCTGCAGCAAAATGAAACATGTATGTATGTATTAAAGTCCCCAAAAAATAAAATGTTAAAAATGATTTCTTATTAATATTAACATACTAAAATAACATTAAATGCATTAATATATTAATTAAAACCGATATTAGCGTTCAAATTTTAAAGGAATATTAAGAATTATGAATTTATATTAAAATATAACATAAATGTAAACAAAAATCAAATAGTAAAAACATTTAATTATCAATTATTAGCAAAAAAAATTTAGATTCTTCACATAAAATAATAACTAGAATCTTGCTAACTGTAAAAGTGTTAATATGTAAATTAAAATGTACCAGGGCCCCTTGGTCTCTTCTGCAGTAAATGCCCCAATCGAAATTTCACGGCTCTCTCATGTTCTCTCACAATCTAGAAATAAACAATTTTATACATGAGAAATTAAAGTTACGGGACCTGAACACAGTTACCAAATACATATTAGTTTTAATATGTAATCCCATAAATTGAAAGCATACCTTCACACAGAACCATATGGAAATAGGAAAGAAGAATATCACCACAGACAGGACCAAAACGATGAGAAGCAGCTCACAAACTCCAAGGTATCTCTTCTTCAAGGCTTTAGAGAAAATTTAAGAAGAATAGAAGAATATACTATAGGTTCTCCATCTTTTCTGAGATGTTTTCTTTTTCCAAACTTACCTTCTCCAGGCCCTTCTGTCTCCAATAATCCCAATAACTCCTCTCGATCTTCTTTTATTCGCTCCCTCACACTGTCTACATTTACAACAGTGCTGCTGGAGATGATTTGAGCCTCTTTGGCTTCACCTCTTTCTTCTTCCTCCTCTTCTGCCACTTCTGTTTTTTCTTTTCTTTTGTGGGGCTCTTGGAGCTTAACAGATTTGGGGGCTTTGGTTTTCCTCTCTTTAGCAGCAGGCGATGGCTCTCGCTTTACCCGTCCAGATCTTGAAGAATGCTGAGATGTTTCTGCTCTTTTCTCCATCACGGCCTCGCTCATAAGAAGCATCTGTTGTGAGGGTTCATCTGGTGTCTGGTCTGCTCCTGTGGACTTCTGTGGGTCTGAACAGGGAGTATCTCTGCAGGCCTCTGCAGGTTTGTATGACGACAGGGGAGTGTTTGCACTCTTCTAATGAATTTAACAGTGATAACATCCCACACAGAGGCACTGAATGGAAAATAATGTGTTACAAAAAAATTCTAATTTGCATGTTCTCTGAATGTCCTCTATATGTAAATTTATAATAACTGATTTGAACAAAGATTGAACAACTCTCTCTATCTTTTAGTAAATAGGGTATATAATAAATAAAATTAAATAGAACATTTTTAGAAAAATGGTTATTTGGCCACTATGGGCCTTGTGGTTTTGAAGTATATATTTGTATTCGTTTTATTTCGTTTATTTAAGAAAAATGGAAAATTACATTATTTGTTGTAAAAAAAGAAAATAATAAAATAAAAAAGTGAAAAAAGTTAAAGTATACATCAGAAAACATTGTGAAGCTGTGCGTAAATAAAGTCAGAAAGTGCAGCGCCAGCGCGAGGAGCTTGATTGAATGCTGATGAAGCACGTGCCTCAGGAAGTCTGCCGCTTTCTGCCCACACAGACGCTAAAGAAAACACACTTTCATCTGCACTTCTGCATACACTCCTGTTTTAAAAAAATCAACCTCGGAGGATATTTTTGACGTCCCTTCCATCGACATAATCGCGCTCGCGCACCTGTGATGCAAAAATCCCATTTTTTAAAAACGTGGCCTGTCGCGTGATCCCCACGGAACGACAGAACGCGTTCATCTTGTACAAAAGGTAATCTCTCGTCCATAAAACACATTAATAATGTAAATACAAAGATATATACGTTTAAAACCGGCTGTCAAGTGTGTCAGCGCGTGCATTTTGCGTTAAACCAGTATTGTCAATAAAACAATTATGTTTAAGGTGTTGACATCATGTTGGAATAACATTTACGTTTAAACTGTTATGTTTTTGTCAGCTATAAATGAAGTAAATTGTCTCCCACTTGTGTTTTTAGCTGTCAGGATGACCCAGGATCAGCTCCTCACGGGTTTGAAGAAGGATGTCCGTTCTCTTCTGGTGTCTGCTAAGCATGGTTTGAACCCTGAGCAGCTCAAGAAAGACTACCAGACCATGCTGGGCTTCCCCATGCCCCTCAGGTTACTGGGATTCAGAAATGTGTTGGATATGGCGAAGGAAATGCCGGATGTTGTGCGCTTGGAATACCACCTCGACGGCAGCATCATTTTGAAAGGTGATAATAGTATTTTATCTCTTTTGTTTGCTGGTAAATCAATATTTATGGCCTAGAGATTGACTTTTCTGGGGCCAAATAGTCTGGGGCCAGACAGGGGCCACTTCCAAATTTAGGGGGGCCAAGCTTGTTGATGGGGGGCACCGGCCCCCCCATAGAACCGCCCCTGCATTTGATTGGACAAACATTTGGACACACCCACAGGTGCAAAATGAGTCATTATTAATATTAATATTATCCACCTTTTTCTTCAACGCGGAAGTAAGCTTATGGGCAAGACTTGGAGACGTAAGGTAAATAACGAGAAGAATAGCACTGTGCAGTAAATGGTAAAACTGTTTGCACTACAAACCGGTGTGTTCATAATTAAGATTTTACATTAAAATAATATGGAAAGACACACCAATTTTCAATATCAAGCAGCAAAATGTACTGTTTTGTACAGCTAAAAATAGCTGGACGCGGATAAGCCCGGAAGCTAGACCCATAGAATTTACAAATGGGCGCACCCATTTTTTACGGCAAAAAAAGGTGGATAGATTATTTTTAATATCAATATGTTAGCTTAATTTGGCCTTTATATCTGTTAAAAGTAGGGGTGTAACGGTACATGTATTCATACTGAATATTTTTGGTTCAGGTAATTCAGTTTGGAAAAAATGCAGCATTTATGCAAACACTGCACACACAAAAATTTGTGTGTGAGATCGGGGTTGTTAAAACTAAAGCCATTAATAAAAGGTGTTCCTTGAAATAAAATGACGTTAACTGGCATTAAATAAAATACATAATGACGTTAACTGATGTTTAACTAAAATATTTTTAAAAATTAAAAAAAAAACAATTCTAGCTAGTTGCTAAGGTAACAAGTCTCATTTTATTTAGTTTAAATTGATGTACTAAAATACCTCAAACTTAAATAAAATGACGAAAAAACTATGTAAACAAATTTAAAAAAAATGAAAAAGCAGATGAAATGTGTTTTGGTGTGATCAAAAATGATGTCACACGAGTTATATATAGGTATATCAGGGTCTTTAGAACTATTACAATATTTTATTTATTTTTTTTTTTCTGTTTGCAGCCATTGTAGATGAGAGCACCAAAGGCATCCAAGAGCTGGTGGCTAAGCAACGTGATCCCAAAACCAAATCTAACATTCGGAGAGGAACACCAGGAAACTTCCACATCTCTTACTCACGGAACCATCCTGTTATTCTCCCTCGCCGTGGCCAGTCAAAACCCGCACTGCCTGCTCAACTGCGCAGCCAACTAAAACAGTTGCTATCTCATGGGCCGGTCAGATTATCAGAGCTGGAGTCCAGGTATATGGCGCAGTTCGGAAAGCCGCTCAACATCACGCAGTATGGCTTCTACTCCATTTCCGAGATGCTGGCAGCTGCCACGGATTTCGTAATCATGCAGCAGAGTCGCACAGGCTCGCAACTGCTGCTGAGGAATGCCATAATGCCACAAAATCAGATCAGACATCTGATGACAAATGTTTCTAAGCCATGTATGTATATAATAATGGAATTTCTGGAGACAGAGAAGTTGATATCATGCTCTTGTTTTTGGTTCAGATCGATTATTTATGTCTTTTCTATGATGATTACTCTGCAGTGGCATCTCCTGTGCTGGCAAAACAGAAGCCGGTAAGTCCTAAAGCAACTTCGCCGCCAGAGAGGAACCAGCAAGATTTGCACTCCCCCCCTGCTGTTCCTAAGCCGGACCCTGTGAAGGCAGAGCACTCTTTTGAAGAAACTATTTTTAAGGTTTGTATATTTGTATAAAATTAGGGTGATATTTTGTGTTGTGCTATATAAATCAATACTGTTGAGGTAAATGTTCTTACAGCTTGAGGAGGAGCTCAGACAGCAGATCCTCGAGAAGGGCACCGCTGGCACCGTCAGCCACGAGCTGAAAGATAAGCTACGGAAGGTCAGACATAACAGCTTAAAAACTCAGCCTTTCTTGTCTCATCTTCTCACCTTGGCTTATTTTTGAGATATGAATCTTTTTTCAGGTTGTAGCTGAAAATGGCAATGGGATCTCCATTCACAATCTTCCCACAGAATACAAGGTATTCTCACAAAGCCTGTCAAGACCATATCTAAAGAAAAGAAAATAAGAAAATATATTCTTCCTACAGAAAATTAAGCCTATTTTGTGTTTTTGCGTCTTTTTTTTATTTTCATGGAAGCATGTTGTTGCTACGGAATAAAAAAAGTTAATTGTTAATTTTTTTTAATTGTGACTTTTCTTACAATTTGAAAAAAAGTCACTATTTTTTCTCGCAATTGTATGTTTACTTTTCATAATTCTGACTTTTTTATACCAATTCTGAGGTTATATTGAGATATAAATTCAGGATTAGGAGAAAAAAGTCAGAATTGTGAGATTAGGCAATTACCTTTTTTATTATAATTTTCTATCCTGTGGCAAAAACAAGCTTCCATAGATTTTGGATTGAAATTGTAAGGTATAATGTAGTCATATGTCAATGTCATGCAAAATAGACCTCAGTGATGGTCGTAATATTATATCACTCAATGAAAATTAAAACATCATATCCACAGCAGTATTTATTCTACAGTTTCTGGATAGTGCCCGGGAGCTTTTATAATTTATAATCCGTTTTTTGATGTTAGCAAATGTATGGTGAGGAGTTGCCGGTGAGCCAGTATGGCTTTCTGAGCGTGACGGAAATGGTTGGGGCTTTGAGTGACACATTGTCCATCCAAAAAGGTGCTGACGAAAGTGAAAACCAATGGATGGTTGTGGAGTTCAAACCAAATGATATACAACCCACTGAACCTGGTACTTAGCTTTATGTCATATTGATTTGAAAAGACAAATGAGTGCTCCTAGCTTATTGATCATCTTTAATGAAACTTTGATTGTGATGTATTCCTTTTCCAAGAATTATCCCCGGGTCACGACACCACCTCCAGTCTGACGAACGAATCCCAGAATCCCTCCAGCAAAGCCTATTACTTCAGCTGTGCCGAGTCTGCATGGGAGCGAGAAGAGGTGGAGCAATACACAGACACCCAAGAGTCTGAGACTGAGCTCAGAATCGCCAATAAAACCATCCATCAGGTTAAGATTCATTATTGATAATCCATTATCATTCCCTCCCCTATCAATCCTATGGAAACTTACAAAATCTGCTTTAGTAAAGTTGTGTGGTATTCATTTATGTATAAAAATGCATTATTACTACTACATTATTAATACTACATATAATGGAACAACATAATATACTAAATGTACTACTCAATATATAATAAAAATTCTTTAGTACTTAAAATAAATTTAAGATCAGCTAAGTGTACTCAACTGTGCTATTTTGGGACATCATGAATATGAACTAAAATGCGCTTTTAACAGACTATCTCTGTATTTAAAAACTGTATTTAGTCACCACTTATAGTATACTTGAGTGTACTAGTGTGTGAAAGAGGGGTTCAAGTGTACAACAATTGGTAAATATATTTTTAAATACAGAGAAAGAAAGTTAAAAGAGCCTTTTAGTTCATATTCATGGTGTCCCAAAATAGCACATTTGAGCACACTTGGTTGATCTTAGTTTATATTAAGAAGTACTAAAGAATCTTTTTTTAGTATATTAAGTACAAAATTAGTGTGTGAAAATAGAGCACTTCAAGTACATTATGATGGAAGTGTACTACTTTTAAAATCTAGGAATACTAGTGTTCTAATAATCTTGGCCACCACTGTAAATAAATATATGTGTATGTATGTATATATAACACACAATAATAATAATTCTAAACACATCATGTGTAACTGTTTGTTGTAGATGGTGGATCTTTTCCCAGAGCTGGTTGTGAGTCAAGTTTCAGCAGTTCCTCCAGACGCAGTGCGCTGCCAGAAGCTGAAGCCCCCGGCTCGCAGGAGGGAGAGAGAGCTGGTGCCTGTCCTGGTGGAGCAGACAGAGTCTCCCAGCCACTTCTACATCCGCTTCAGCCAAAACAAGGAGGCCAGAGCCCTGGAGAACATGATGATTGAAATGAGGTATCTCACTCATTACGTTGTATGCTGAATTGTCACTGATTAATTTCATAATTATTTGGGTTGGGATTGAGTAGTATGTCATTCTGAACATGCCTAATACTTGTTTCCAGGAGCTGTTACTCCTACCCAGAAGTGACGGAGAGATACCGGCTGCCTGATGCGTATGTGCGGCCGGGTCAGGTGTGCTGTGTGGCCCCCAGAGACATGTGGTTCTACCGGGTGGTGATCCACGAGCTGTTCAGTGATACTGAAGTAAAGGTGTACTATGTTGACTTCGGAGACATCACAAAAGTGGAACGAAACAGCCTCAGGTTTCTCAAGTAAGTTCATAATTTGTTATGAAACAATGAAAGTGATGTTTAAACTTGAATTTAATTTTATGTAAATTATTATCTACGTTTTAAAATTTTTATTGGTACACCATAAATTAAAGATGTTGCAATTGTTTAGGATGTATATGTTAGCATCTCTGCTGCTTTGTATACTTTCAAAATCTTTCCAGAGCTTGTTACGCTGATCTTCCGGCTCAGGCTGTGCCGGCAATGTTAGCTGGAGTTCGGCCCATTACGGTAAGCAGTGTTGTTATTGTAAACTAAAACTATTAAAACTTTTTTTGTTAATTAAAAAAAAAATCAATACATTTTAGAAGAGAACTTAAATTAGATGAAAATTAGAAATGTTGCATTCGAAATTATCTGCAATAAATCTATTAAAACTAAAACTATTTATATTTATATATAAACTAAACTATAAAAAGGACAAAAGCACATTACAAAATTACCAAAACTTAAACTAAAAGTAGAATGATCTATTGTGATTTATTTATATTATGATATACAATTTTTTTTCATGGATTTACTTAAACCGGTAACCCCTAAATCTCTGCGTCTTTCTGAATGATTTATTAAAAGAACCGTCTCACAAGGGTCATTTATTCACAAATTGGACCATACTCGTTTTGTTGTAGGCTTGTTTTCCTTTCAGTAGATGAAGAACTAGCTTTTGGCTGTTTATTGCTCATTTTATCTCACTATAGTCATATTTTCTTTTTCTTTACATTTTCCTTCTGTCTTTGCTTTTTCCTCAGAGCATTTGGACTCAGAGTGCAATCAGTGCTTTCCAGAGGATGTGCTGTGAGCACACTCTGGTGGCCGCCATCCACAGCTACCAGGAGGACTTCCTGTTGCTCTTCCTGTGTGACACAAACACCGAGGAAGATGTTTACATTCACCACGCCCTACAGAAAGAGGGCCACGCCCTTCCCTCCATTACAGCTTATGGATTGGTCTGAGATCAAATCTTCATTTAGGCCCATTTGCGTAAAACCTGATAAGAATCTGATCTTCAGTAGTTGCTGGTTTCTTCTCATTTGGCTTTTCAGGTGTCAGGGCAGTTAAATCCAGTGACGTCTTATTTTGGAGATGATCAACTTGATGAAGTAAAGGAGTGTCTCTTACCCTCCACGTCTTTTCCAGAGACCCAGATCTGCCTTCAGGGAAATG